>VWZP01007086.1:140722-335566 GCA_013396995.1 Dicaeum eximium
GGCCGGCGCGAGCGCGGCGGGTGTGAGGGCGGCGGGTGTGAGGGCGGCGCGCCCCGCACCGCGCCCGTCCGCGTACGCCCGCGGCTCCCGGTGCCCCGAGGTGCTGCTAGCTGCCCTCCGGTAGGGCCCCATCCTGCCCACCCCTAGCGGGATTGGTGACTGCTCCTTTCCGCCAGCGGGAGACACGGCAGCGAGACAGAGCTGCCGACAGTGGGACTCGGTCCCGCGTGAGTGGCGACCGTACTATTCCATGAGTGGTGGAGCTACCTCAGAATTTCTTGCCATTAAAATAGAAACAAAACCCAACCAGCTAAGCAAGCAAACAACACCACCCTCCCCTCAACTTGTACTTTTGTGAATAAAATATGAGCTACTCTTTATGAGCCAATTAATGCAAAGGAGTATCTCGAAGGCAGGTGCCAAGAGGATGGTGCCAGACCTTTTCCAGTGGTGCCAAGGGACAGGAGGACGATCAATGACCATAACTAAACCACAAGTTTCGTCTCAACATGAGGAAGAGCTTTATGTTGAGGGTGGCAGAGCACTGGAGCAGGCTGCCCAGGGAAGGGCTGAAATCTTCCTCTCTGGAGACATTCAAAACCTACCTGGATGCATTCCAAAATATAGAAGTAATGCAAGTAATAATTTTCTTACATCCTCACACACATGTGATGGTCTTTCTGTCCTTATATACATTCATATATACACACACAGTGGTAAACTGTGGGATACATAAGTAAATTGTCAAATGAGAACTGAGGCTGTTTATCTCAGATTTATTTACCTCCTGGTACAGCCATTAGTAGTTTTTAACTTCCCAGGTGCAAGTTTTATTATATAGTTAAGAATAGACTCAAAGCCCAAAGTGGATGGGAATGCTGAGCATATTTACCTACATGTGCTTTAGAAAAAGCCCTCAAAAAGTATGAACTTAAAAGTTACACTTCAAGCATTTCTGATTTTTAAGGAGCACATTCCAAGCATTCTCTGATGAAAAAAAAGTGCTGTGATCCTCTTGAACTTTGCTAGTAAAAGTGCATCTCTTAATCAGCTGCCACAGCATGACAGGCAGCCTATCATATAGCTTATATCCAGACAGAATAGTAGTTTAAAGATCAATACAATACCTTGCACAGCCTCCAAAAAAAAAAACATTCCACTTCTTATAGCCACATTCTGCATGAACTGACATGTTTCATCATCATTACTCAGTGAGGGGAGAATGATAAGATTTTCACAGAAATAAAAATATAGAAATAAATATAGAGAAAGCATTGCTAAGCTGATCAGTTACACCACGTGAGCACCATTACCCACTGCTCACTGGTGAGAGCTATGCACATATTTCATTTGCAGGGCCAAAATGTGCACATCTTCACTTTGTTCCTAGTTCTACAACATAGTATGGTCTCTCAGGAGCATGAATTGCATCAGGCATCATTTTATTCTCTTCTGTATCTTGGCAAGGCTTTAGGAATCCAGACACTCAAGCACTGGTTCTGTAATATCAATGTGCAGTGTAAAGCAATCACACATTCTGCTGCCTGGCCTAAGCAAGTACATGCACTCTTGAGTGGGTGTCCTTGTGTGTGCTTAAAGAGAACAGCACACTTCACATGAAAGTATCCATGTATGATGAGTAATTAGCCACGTTTTCCTCAACTGTCACTAAAGGAGAAAAACAGAGAGCTCTAAGGTAACCTAGTCTCACCTTTTTATTTGAGTCAGCAAGTATTTTCTACTCAGTGGAATGAGGCCACTGTTAGAGAAAATGAAGTGAATGCTGGGCTTTTTTTCCTGCATCTGTAAGCCCTAAATTCCTTATTGTAACAGCCCGAAAATTGGTTGATGGCATAAGAAAATGGAGGCAATTCTAGTTATGCTACTACCACCTTTGTAATTACCTTGTCCATAAGTGTCAGGCTATTTCACAAATACTTGTAGGTACTGACTAGTGCTTAGATTGGACCAATTATTTTTGCATGCCAGAAAACAAGAGGGGATCAATCAAATTACGATCAATTATATTTCAAGCGAACTGTGTAATTTCTGCAGTCTCTGGATGCATCTTAAGCCTAACGACAGTCATTATACAGTAGTCTTTAATTTATACTTAGATGCGGGGTTTCTCCTTTTGCTAAGAAATACAAACAACAGATATAGTTTTTAGGACCTTCATAGCAGTAAAATGGGGGTGAGTATCTCTGAAAAGAGGGACACACCAGATCCTAACACAGCAAACCTGAAAAAATCATACTCTGCTGTGTTCAAGTTGTCACCAAAAGCAAATACATCACTTTCTTCTTCATGTGTATAACTGTCTTTTGGTCACAATTGACAAATCCCCTGAAATATTTAAGATGGACAGTGATGCCTCAAGATGTCCTGAGCATCAGGTTGAGAGGCAGTGTTGGAGAGATCACTTTTCAGCCCAGGATTTATTCAACATGTCTGTATGAAAGACTCTTCTTAAAGAATGTTTCACATCCCATCTCTCTTACATTGGTTCTGTGCTGTGAAGGCCACCAAGCACTAAATGCAGACTCTCAACTTTATTACCTCCCTAAACTGGGCAGGCTGATATTAAAATAAGCAAAAGTGTGCTAAAGAAGACATAAAGCTAGGTTTTTATATGCAAGTTTCAAAGCAGTCTGTAAAAACCTGTAAGACAACAGAGTTGTGTCTTACTCACACGCAAAATCTTTCATACAGCAATATGGAAACACACTTCTAGTTTAAGTATAGCAGCTGAGCTTAGGCTTAGACTAACTTCTGAGGTTAGGCTTAGATTTTCCTATCTAAGATTGTCTTAAGAGATGATTTGGTTCCACAGCAGCTTTTGCTGATGAGACTGGTGCTGTTTGGGTCCTGCTCTAATCACAAATAGGTGTTCTTTTTTCCAGCACTGATGTTCATCTGATCCAGGGTGAGAGAGCTTGGAGCCCTGAACTTGGAAGAACACAGAAATCTCCTACATCAGTGATACAATATATATATAACCAGGTAAAGCTACACTAAATAAAACTTAGATTACACCTTGAGGGAAAGAAAAATAACATATTTACAGGACCCCATCATATTAAAGTAATTCATTCTAGGCATAGATTTTCTATGAAACTATGTTTATATGAAACTATGAAGTTTTAAAACATGAACACCCCATATAGCTCAGATAAAAGCCTAACTAGAAGAAAGGGAAGCATCTAAAAATAGCAGTTATTGAACATGGAACACCTCCCTTATTGCCCTACCATTTAGAAACAAAAAAGAGATGTCAAGCTCTTCCCATTGATCTAGATTTTCTTTACATTTTATCTCTTCAGTTCAAACTGTGCAACAACCACAAATGGAGCACATACCTCCTGTGTGAGGAATGTTTACAGCTTTACATGTTCTTTATTTACTAAAGAAAGAAGTTGGTGCTACTTTCAGAAAAAAACAGTGCATAGTACTGCTCCTGCTATATAGATTTTTTGTACAGCCAAAGAAGGAATTCTGAATCCTCTTCCCAAGGCTTTGTCTTCATTGTGTCATTACCTGAGATTCCTCCAGTTTGGGTGGGAGCCTTACATCTGAAATGAGCTTTGAAGAGCCAAAGTAGGACATTTTTCCAACCTTTTCTCTCTGCCTCTGGTCTGGAGAATTAAACATATTTTGAACATGGAAATCTGAAAACTGTTAGATTAATGATCCTTTGTACACTAGCTTGTACCATTCTAGATCTAAAAGGAAGCTCAGATACAGTGTGTAATCTTGTTTCTTGCAATGTGTATTACTGAAGGCTTTACTGCAAGGAACAAAGAACTAGGTAAGCATGTATTTGATGAGTAGCTATGAGTAGAAACTGGTAGTTGTATTGCTTTTCTTTTTACATTATAAAAAGATGAGTGATAAGGAGGCAAGCTCATTCCTACAATTTTCCCACCAGTTATAAGCCAGTATGATGGCAGATAGCATGCCCTGCCTGAGCCAAGCTTGCATCTATTTGTATTGCTTTGTGTAACAGCCTTCCATTTTTATTGGCTGCACTACATTTTTAGCCTCACAATTTCAAATATTGTCACTGATGTGGTTAACTGCTTTTGTAAATGGAATGTTTTAATAGAAAGAACCCAGGGTTAGATTGAAATCTTTCTGATCATTGGAGGAAAAGAGCTAGTAGTGTAAACCAGCTGAAATTACTGAAAATCATGAATGACAGCATGGGGAAAAATATTTCTGATTTTAGGCTGGTTTTTTTTTCCAGAAAACAGAAATATCTGCAACACATACTTGCTTATGAGATACAGATGTTAATATTTTACTATGCTGTCTCTTTTTCAAATTCAAGTCCAAATTAGCCTAGCAAGCAATGTTTCACAAAGCAGTAGCATTATAGTTTTAAATTTGAAAGCTGAAACTCCAAGGTTATATTTGATAGGCTTACCAATGTAACAGGTATTTCTAGTTCCAACAGTATGATACTGAAGAAAGCCAGAACTGACACTGTGAGGAAAGGTAAAATGGTAAAATATGCAACATAGGATTTTCTATCTTTCTTGTGTCTGACAGTCATAAAATATGATAAAGGAGAAACATAAAGAACAACAAAGTCTCAGTGAGACAAAAAAAGGAATTGAAAAAAATCTATGTAAGCACACATAAATCCTTCATACAGACATCACGGGCTGCTTACCCTCCTGCTGCTATTGCAGAGAGAGACAATAGGTCAGTCTTGAATTGCCTGAACTGCCACATAGCAGCTTTGTGTGTTGGTTCATAGGAGGCAAAGACATTTGCTGCCCAAGACACTCCTTCAGCAACACACAGACCTTTATTCCCCAACTACAGCAGTTAGTGCCCTTCAAATCCTGCAGCTTCTGGTAGTTTGCTTCTCAGTTCTGAAGCTAAAGGTATTCTGTTGTATTTCTTGAGATTATTAGTTGTTGAACAAGAAGTTGTTTCCTAGCATCTGCAGTAGGTAACATTTGTTTCAAAATACCCCAAAGGGAACAGTTTGACCCAGGTTTCTGAACATAAAACACTTTTCAGAGCTTTATTTACCTCTCGGACAAAATCTTGTATTAGCACCTTAGACAATGTCTTTACATTGGAAGAAAACTTGTGTCTGTCAATTGAACTAAATTCACTATTTTTCTGAATTTTTTGGAAGTAGATTCCCTGTTGCCATGTCTGGATTTCTAAGTGATGGAAGGGCAAGCCAGCATACTGATGCCAGAAGCATCCACAAAGAAAAACTTTATAAATATACTCAGATCTTATGTACATTCTGAATATTCAAATGTAAAAAACTCTCTAAAATGCTTTATCAGTATGTTGTGCAAAGTTTCACTTGAAATTTGAGTGATTAAAGAATCTGGATTTTATCAAAATGCAGAAAAAAGGTCACATAAACCTATTATTAATAAGACTATTATTAGTGTCTGCTTTAAATTTCTGTTAGCTGGTAATAACTGAAAAGAACAATAGTGCTTAAGAAACCTAGGATAACAGATTAAGTATTTGAACAAAAATATTTTTAATCCAGGATTATTTTACCATCATATTGTGCCCAGAACAGGAGAAGGCTCCAATAGCATTCAGCTTCTACTATCCAACTGTCATGCCCCCAACATCTAGAGTGAAAGAGTTGCTACTAAGCCTCAGTGTTAATTTGTCAGCTCACAAATCCACACAACTGAACCCCTCCAGTACCTACTTGCAATTCCATACAGACAGCTGTTAGTAGATCACAGCTCTTCTCAGCACAGAGAAGTCAAACAACACTAGTTGTGTACTACACCACAAAGTATTTGTTTAAATATAGTAAGAGGTCCTTGTTCTTAGTTACGTTAATACAGAAATAGAAACATTACACAAAACTTATTGAACTTTTATAAATAGTATTACACTTTTTTATTTATGACTCACTGAACAGCTGTAGCTGCTGCTGTGTGTACTCCTGAGACAAGCATCCTGCAGTTCACTTGTAGGTGAAGTTATCCCGTTGAAAATCATGAACAAATATCCAGTCTGGCAAGCTAGGACTTTGTCTACCAGCATCCTGAAATGTGGGTATTTAGTCAATTATACCATGAATGCAGAGTCTGTAAAATGTTAGCTTGAAAAGATGCACCCCACAACCCTACTGAAGGAAACTACCATATGCCCCCCAGCAGTGTCAGAAGAGCTTTTGTAGTTTTCTAGCTGTCCAACAAGATTATTGCCCCCTTCTCTTTGCCAAGGGAAAGGATAGTCCAGACAGTTCAGACCACTTCAGGCAAAGTTAGCAGGGCTAGTTTAATTTGCAGATGAAGATTGTTTCAGATAATTGGCTTAATTTACTGTAATGGATTAGGGTGCACTCACAAGGTCTTTCCTGGCAGCAGAGCTGCAGAAGCTGTAATCTGCTGCAGGATGGAAGGATTCAAAGTTTCTAGTTTCTAGACTTCTAGGAAGCAGTTTATTCCTCTTCTTCATGGCGATAAGTTTTGCAGTTCACAGGCACATCCCAACATCTTAAAATGTTCCCAAGACCATGGGATATGAGACTAATGGATAGCAGATCAGAATCAAGGAATTATATAAAGGCAGTTGCTTCCTACAGATTTACGTTTCTTTTACTATAGAAGTACTTTTGGAGTCCTCACAAAGTCTTGGCTGGTTCTCCAGCTGTGAGGTTTCTTCCTGAAAATCATAAACCTGAAAATTTGGGGCTTTGACAAAGAATGTGCTTGAGGCACTTTAGAGGCTTAAACAGAATGGGTCTGTTTGCTTTCAGCAGTAGGATCCACTTTAGCAAAGGGTAAAGAGTCTGTACACAGGAAACACCTGAGAGACCACAGAACCAATCTTGTAACCTGCTCATGACATTAAACCTGCACAGGCCCTACACTGTACAATAGGATCCATGGAGAACAGCCCAAGGAGAATCAAGTTAGGAGAAACTTGAGATTGCTTAGATTTATATATTAACTTGCTATTAAAGTATCTATTAAGTTTTGATCAAAACAAAAGGGTGAAAGAAAATTCATACAATTGAAGTAACAGTGTATCTGAGAATCTACATTGTTTATTTCATCAAGAAGTGCCCCAAACCTAAAGTACAACATTTTTAAATCTACAACACAAAAATAGAAAATATTCAAAATGCACAGGAACACAAGTCACCTTTAATGTGATTAAAACGTCACATGAGATTTTTTGCAGTTAGGTGGCAATTAAGGATGTGCTTTACAACACTGTATAGATATCTGCAAGTTTCCTGTACAAGTAGGATCCTCATGCTTGTGCAAGTCGTTCTAGAACTCTTCGGTAATCTGAAACAAGCTGTTGGAAGCTCTCTTCTAACTGTTCGCGTTGCAAGTTTAGGTCTATTTGGTTCAACTGATTAGTCATCTCCTCTGGTCTTAGACACCTTCTCATCTTGGCAAGTTCTCTCTGTTTTTTCTAAGCAATCAAACAAACAGTAGTTTGAACACAGCCAGTAATTATCAAGAATATGGTATTTCATTATGGTGTTTCATTGAAATTGATTAAATTCAATATCTACTCCTTTAAGATGTCCCTACTCCCAAGAGAAGCATAACCATGCGTGATTAGTTCATTTGTTCTGTTAAAGGCCCATAGTTTCTGTATTGCCAGTGAGCTAGTGAAGGGAAGAATGGATTCAAATTTTGTTCCTTAACCAAACAGATTAGGTCTAACAATACACCAACTGCAGAAGATGTATGGCACAAAAAACTTGACTGTAGGAATCTGACTAGGATATTCAGTCTTACATTAACATTAATTACACTGGTGTCCCATTACATGACTGTTCAGCCAAGTGATTTCCCTATAACTGACTATCAAAAATTAATTTTAAGCCTCCAGTACACAGAAAAAGTTTCACAAACTCTTACGAATTATTTGAGTTACCATACCATAGCATGAACTACCATAAACAAGATGACTATTTCAGAACATGAAATTTAAAATCAGGGAAAAAAGGAGTTGGCTGCTTTAAGGATTCTTTTCAATCCACATTGAAATAACAAGAACCTAAAAATGCAATCTTCTAAAGTAGCAATATTGCATATTTAGCAATACAAAATCCATTCATTATCCATGCACTTATTGTGTGCAAAGACTGAAGTGGAAACACCTGCTAGAAGCACTAGAATTGAAGCTGCTTATGAAATTTTGGATTTCGCCTACAGGACCTCAGTGATGAGGGAGTGAATTGAAGCCATGAAAAACAGTTGCTGAAAAGTCACCTTATTTGTAGTGGACACCGAATGAAATTTAGCAAACTAGACAAGACACTCGTGAAAGAGAGCGTATTTTGATAAGGTCCTGGCACTCAGCATGACATGAAGTTATCACCAGATCAGATAGGTATTTATTAATACAATGCTGGCCCTCATTTCTACTAACAGCCCCTGTAAGCCTAACATTACTACAATCAAAGTTTTACTATTTTGGTGTATCAGCATAAATGCTGCTCTAGGTTTTCAAGCTAATCAAGGTAATCCTCAGGCTCTGTGTACCTTTATATACAGGATTTTGGTTTACTTGGCAAGTACTTAATTGACAACAGTAGCTAACATGCTAGTTACAGCAATAAACCTAGATTTATTTGTGGCCTTTTTGACTCTTGAGACAAACACTGATGCCATTCCCAACTAAGATACAATTTTTAAAATCCATATCTCAAAGGATCAGTTTATGCAACACAGACTGACCACACTGAAAATCCAGGATGCATAAGTAATAGGAACTAAGAAAATTACTTGGTACTTGGTACTATGTTTAATATTTGCTTAAATTTTACTGCTGGTAGTATTTTATATTCCATCTGCATGGAATTTGTCCTACGCTGACGTGACTTGATTACTTCTAGCAAGCTGTTTTCTTAAGACCTAGCAAACAATTAGAACTGGAATCTAAACTGTACCTAGTCCGCAGTGTAAACTTTACCTCTCTTCAAATTTTTGGCTTGTCTATTTAAGGTATATTTTTAACCTCTTCAAGAAATTGACTGTTTCCCCCCCTTAAACCTACCTAAGTGGCATAATGCCACTTGTAGTTAGATAGCATAAGCTTAATAGTAACCTCCTGCTGGAACTGGGCAGGAAACAGTCAGAAGCCAAACACAGGAGCTTCAGTGCTGCTACGTACAAATGTCCTCTGCATCTGTATATATGTCAGCTGAACACTGCATAACTAATAGTAGTTGATTGGCAACATAATTGGCATCAACTACATTTATGGAAATTAAAGTAAAACCAAGTATAATTAGCCTTGAAACAAATATTAAATGATACTTAAGTCATATACACCTTATAGGGCCCAATCAGTCTTCTTTTAACATCCAGCCGATAGCTTCTGGACTGTTCTGCATCACCCATATTTGTTGCACGCAATCGGAGAATTTCATAAACTCGTCTTGTGTGTTGCTAATGAACAGAAAGGAGAATAAAAACCACATCTGAATAAAGAGGTCACTCAACAGAACACCAAGTGGAGAAATACTGAAATATTAGAGTAATTCTTCATCTTATCAGAAGACAGGGACAAGGATAAATCTGTCCTTCTATCTGCTATCTGGTGAGTTCAGTGAACAAACATTTTACTTTTTACTTGAAAACCATTTTCTTACGTGCATCCAGTGTCTAATCTCTCAAGTGTTGCACCAGCTGTGGAGGTGCTTCAAGGACTTGCCGTAAGTGAACAGCAGAAAGCCCAGAAGGCAGAGTCCAAAAACACTTCTAAGAACAAGGACTGGAACCAGAGTTTAAGCAATACCAAGCAGTATCCACTTTGCTAATTTCAACAATCCATATATATCTACTGCCCTTCACAAGGCCCCCTGAAAGTTCTAAATATGAAAATGAAACAACAATATTTGAAGTTTTCTGTTTACTAGGGAAGAAAGTTAATTAGTAAATGGAAAAACTGACGTGCTTTTGGTATCAGGATCAGAAAGTACGACATCTGGGGGGAAAATTCTGTTGCTACTATATTAGTATTAACTTGCATCTGTATGAAAACAGAATTAAAGACCAAGTTCTTTTTTTTCCTGAACAACAGAACAAAAATAAAGTGGTTTGTTCGCTACACTACCACATTTTTATATACTGTTAAAAAACCAAATGAAACTTATTTTTTCTTTCAGATTTAAAATACAGAAGGCTGCAGATGTAGTTTCCTTACATAACCTACACCATTTTCATGAATTCATCTGAATATGGCTTCACACTGCCCATCCCTCAAGGTTTAAAGTCTTCAGTACACCACATTCAAATACATTTTTAATTAAGCAACTCTGCTATTTTGCTACCATACTCAAAAATAGTTTATTAATTCAAGATTACCAGCAAATTTAATTGTTCAAATTAACTCTTTAGCTCTCTAAGTGTTTAGAGTTGCATTAGTAAGTTGTTTGCTACTTTAGCATTCTGCATTCCCAAAGCAACACTTATGTGCACAAATGCTCTCGAAAGAAATCGAAACCATGTCAAATTCTATTACAATAGAATTTGTAAATAAAAAAGGCATTTATCTAAAACCATGAGCCATGTATCTCCTGATACATCCTTAACAACTGTCAAAATAAGCCAGTGTGTAAATTCCATGTCTCTCTCTAAGTTTAAATTGTATGGTACTAGTTTGATAAGAGTATGTCCAACTACAACTGTACTGATTTAATACCTTATTTATTTTCAATTTTTGTTGAGCTTCCGTCACCATTTCTTGACTGAAACCTTGCATTAACTTTACTGGGGAAAAGCAAAGCAAATCTTGACAGAGCTTTACAAGAACAAAGTCTCTAAGCTTCACATAGTTCTCAGATGGATCTTCAGCTAGAAAGAATAAAAAAAGCTTATCAGCATTATTTGTTTTCTCATCTCTGGTACGTAATTACAAAGAACTATGGAAAACAAAAGCAGATACAGTATTCATCAGTATATAAACAACTGTGCTTAATTGTAAGCACTGTTATCAAAGGTTTCGATATTTGACAGTAGACATAAAACAGGTCACATTAAGAGAAACTTCTACTATTTTGTGTATGCAGTGCTGTACATATTGTACATATGTATTATGTATTATGACACTGACTTGTTTAAACCCATTTAGCTCCTTGGGAAAAGACTAGTCTGTAAACCTGTTTTCTTGTTTTCATCTATTTCATCTATTCTATATTTGACAGTGGTAGAACTACTAAAACACAAACAAAAGGGAAAATGCGGGAAAACATTAGTGAAAATATCCTGTTGCATACAAGTAAACTAGCTGAAGACATGTATTGAGCAGGAGTTAGTCTTTGTTAGCAGGGAAGGCAGGAGAAGGTACAAGAACCCAAAGGACAAGATCATCCTAAATTAAAAGGCTGAAAGGACTTATGCTGTCTTTTTAAAGTAAAATGGAAGTAACTTGAAATCATGATCAGCTTTTGCTTAGCTATCAAAACTTTAGATAAAAACACTGAAATGGAGAATTAACCTCAGTTGAGATCAACATGAGGCCATATGCAACTATTTAATGCAGAAGGAAAATATGTACCACATTGTGAATATATTTATTTCTTCCTTGCTTTAGACAAGCTCACTACAAACAAGTAGCAGGGCCATGCTTCCCCTTAAACACTCATTTTTCTGGGAGCTAGCATTGTGGAGTTTACTGCTAACCAGCTTACATCCCAGCTGTGTTTTCCTTTCGTTTTGAGGCATACTATAAATAGTTAAAATTGGCAGTTTTAGGATGATCAAAAGAAAAACAAAGCTACCAAGAAGGACTGGGGTAGAAGCTTTTGCCACATAGCGTATGCTATGCTAACTGCACAATTAACAATTTATTTTTCTGGGCTGGGTTAAAATGTATTGTGCATGAGTGACCTAATCGTGTACAGCAAGCCTTATAGCACTTATTCTGCAAAAGAGATAGGAGAAGTGCACTAAAGTAAATTGATTCATTCTTTTGCACTCAGAGTAGTTAAAAGAATGAGGCAGTTTCTGGCCAGTAAGCACCAGCAGCATACATTTTGCTTGTGTCAGGATGACAAGGTATAAGCAGAACAAAATATTTGCTGCAAATGTAAAACTCAGAAGTAATTTTAATTAGTAAATAATTAGCTTTTTCAAAGAAATTAATTAGACCTTCATTTCCTCTTTACAGAAAGGTTAAAGGCTTTATTTCACAATTTTAGAGGATATGTAACTAAATATCCTGGCCATATTAACATAGTCCAAGCCCTATGTCCCTCTCAAAATAAATACTTCTCCAAGAGTCTTAACTTTCATAACTTGAGTGCCATGTAGAATATTGCAAGCTTTCTCCTGCTTCATTCCACAAAAAAATGGAACCATGTTTTAGTGCACATTTACTGTTCACTACAACCCTGCACTTAAGGCACTGAGCCACGAACACATCATAAGATTTATGCAGTAGCATGTTAAGACTTTGCTCATCCTCAATTATAAAAGCTACGTAAAGGTTTGTACTATTATAAGGAAAAAGTAAATGCATGATGCACATGAGTTCCTGTTGCATGAACTAAGTTTTATTTTCTTAGGTTGGTTCCCACGAACTGGATTAAAATTATGAGGGGGATTATTTTGTTATGATGATCCAGCAAGAACACATAATGAAAGCAAGTAGTCTATTGGGTTTTAATTAGAATGGAGAGTTATTTATAACCAAGATGAGACTACACACAGAATTGAATGGTCAATGTGTTTGAATGGTATTTCTTCCTATACTAGACTTGAAGCCATAGGACTGATATCATGCCTGCGGCAATTTTTAATGTTAGTTTTGTTATACACATGAACCCTTTATCTGCCATTTCCACAATCTTTTGTTTTTAGGTGTTTGTGCACACACATCTAATATCTAATGTGGATACCTTCAGCCAGCAATATGTGCTCCTAGAGCACAAGTTCTCTACAAACTCTTACTGTCTGTAAAATTTCAGCTTGCACACTAATATTAAATATGCTATTTTAGTTAGGTGTATTGTGTCGCCCCTCAAGTTTGAGTTTTGGCTAATAGGGGTAAGTTGAACAAGGAATTTGACAAAGCTTGATCTCTTGGCAAACTCAGCTGTGTATCTCACAATAAAATAGTTAATTAGCTGGTAATCCGTGCACGCTAGGGATTGAATTTTCCTGGTGTGCTGTTCTCTAAGTATTTAAGAAGCTACACTATATACACTTCTGTAAACCAGGGTACTATTAATCCTGAACTGAGCAGAAGCTAAATCTTCAAAAGGCTTTAAATTCAGACAAATGAACATAAAAGTGAGCTTGTGGGCTAACAACCTGCCAAAGTTCCTTATTAAAAATCTAACACAAACCTGTTATATCAAGTACTGTAGGAGAAGACATATAGTATCTATGAACTGTTTCAAGCAGCTGAGCACCATGGCCTTCTCCTTGGAATGGTGGCAAGATCAGCATCTGGCTACAGACAAAGGAATGCATTTTCAGTTCAAACGCAAGCATTTGGAAACATAATGCCAAGTCTTAAAACCAAAATATTTCATTTTAGATTAAGGTATGTGCAAGCTTCATGTTAAAATGTAATTTTTAACAGAATCTTAAAATTGTTAAATATTCAAAACTTGTTTGAGATTCCCTCCGCTTCCAAGAAGGGAACAATGAAATAAATCAGTGCATAGACAGCTAATAATGGGGATTTTTTTAAACAAATCAACACTATTATAAACAAGTATTGGGAACTTCAGCAGTTCCCTCTTCTGAAATAAAAGGCAAGGCACGAGTTACACCGCCAATTACCTTACACGTGGCCGGGTTTTGTCTGGGTACACATAGTAATTATAGACTGTCATGTAGCCTACGGTCGCAAAGAGCGTAGCTCCATCCTTATTATACTTCTCAAATCTGCAGATAAAACAGAAAGCCAAGCAGGTCAATTACAGTTGCGCTCCCATGCAGTGTCCATTTTCTTTTCCATTCTCCAACTGAATTTTCAGTGTCAGCAAGCTACTCTGTGAGGGCCCAATGGGTACACCTGCTATGTTCTGAATGTACAATTCACTTAATTGGTGTGCAGCAACTTGGATAAATCAGACCTCTTTACAGCACTTCAGTGCACTTGCCTATTATAAAGATGAATAGGTGGCAAGTAAAAGAAAACACAGGCAAAGCTCATTTTACTGTTTAAGCCTACATTCAGGGCTCTAACGGACAACAGCATTTAATTCAGCTCTATTCTCAAGCTTTCCCAAAGCATAATGGAGGAAAACTCAAGCCTCATAAACAATGTTTTTTCTTTCCTGGGAAAAATATCATTATACTGCTCCAATAATTGGCCAGCCACAATTAAAATGCAGGCTTTGTGGAGGTAATAAGGTCTACTGTTGCTTTAGAACTGTACTTACACTAGAAAGTAGTTCCATCTTTCATCATCTACATCAATAAAGCTAGCAGTTTCAATAAACCACATCAAGAACGTCTGAAGCCTTTCATGATATTCTCGAAAGCCTGGACATGTCATGTCAGCCTAGGGAAAAAACCAGGAGAAGTCAGGTGAAACCTATCACAGATGCAAGAGGAAAAACTATGCAAAACCTAATTAAATTCTCTGATATAAAAAAACATGTTAATGATTAATAAATGGGTAAAATTATAGTATTTATACACTACAGTTGAGTCACTACAGAAGGTGCATCTCTGCAAAATAAAATTGAATTTGGTTGCTCAAAAGCAGAAGTTTAACTTTATTTTTCATACCTTGTATATCTGATAAGTTATATCTTCACCAGCTTCCTCATTATGGATAGAATATGTGTGTAGCAGCATTCCAAAAGGCTTGAAGTTGACCTCCTTCTCCAGCAGAGACACAAAGTCATCTGTGTTTGTGCAAAAACCAGGCGGAATGATTTCTCTAATTTTACTTTCAACATCATCTGCCTGGAGATTACAGAAAGGGGAAGGATTGGTGGAAAATTAGAAAAAGACAGCATTGATGTCACCATTGTGTTTAAGAAATGAATATATGAGACACACTATATCTACCAGTAATTAAAAAACTATAATGGAAAGAAAAAGAAAATAGAAAAAGCAAGCATTCTTGTTGTTCATTAGTGATCTTCCAGCAAGTAAAGGAACTACACTCATAAGATCAAAAATGTCACAATCCAGCCTTTTTAAGGATCAAAAAGCTCTTGGTTACAGCCTAAGTTCATTTTTATGTTTAGAGATTGTTATATTTGTTCAAGCTTGACTAAGAGCGTTGGTAGCTATTCTGTAAGCGCAGCACGTTCAGAAGCCAAGACTTCCTAGACAGCAATTCACCAAGACTATGCTATGCTACACAGCCTTGTAGAACTCAGGTTCCCAAACAAGCAGCTTACAAGAGGTATTAGGTGATGCAGAACTAAGCAGAGAAAAAGAGACAAAGACCAAAAACGGTAGCTCCCAAATGGGAAAGTGACAGCTAGCACACTCTGGCATTCTTACGGCCTCCTGCTTGAAATGCCTGTCTATAGAATCAGCTGCAAAACACAGCACAAGCTCAGACAACCACACCCCGCATTCTAATAAAAGGAAGTTTTGAAAACAAAGTTTGACATAAAATAGTACAACTTATGAATACTGTCAGCAAATCTGACCTGTAGTCTAACATGCTGTGGAAGACAAAATATTCTGACACCAAAATTTAATTCAGAGTTTACTCTTTTCAGATAGCCAAAGTTAGAGACTATCAGCTGAGCAGACTTCATAATCCTTTTCAGACCCCCAAAAGACCACTTGATTGAATACATTTACTACTTCTTTTTAACCATGAATATTTGATGAAGCTTCACAATAACGTATTACTGCTTCTCACCAGGCAATAAAACTTAATGAATTGGTCTCAACTTAACAAAACCATACTCCTCAATACAACCCCTAAAAGCCTGACATTACATTCAACAAAATGAGCTTACATTCAATTCAAACTTTCCTCTGGACAATGAATCCAGGTTTTTACTTAATGGAGTTTGCCGTGAGTTCAGCTGTAATGTTTGTATTGTATCTATTTCCACAAGGGCGGACACAAGAACACTTTGTGTTAACTTACTAAGCAGCTCTTTCACACCGTTTACATGCATGATGGGTATTAGTTCAAAACCAAAGACCCTTGCTACTTAGCATTCAAAACAGGGAAATTAAGATGCTTAGAACAAAATACACTACAAAAGGCTAATACAACATGCTACTAATTCCTGTCCTTTCAACCATGGGCCCTTAAGCAGAAGCAATGCACCTGCAAATGAATAGCACTTTATCATTCAGTTACATTTTTAGTGTAGAGAAAGATAGACTTAGTTCAGCACAAACAAGTTTTATTCTTAATGGTTTGGTACTACCAACATTTATATTTATATTTGGAGAGAGAGCTATTAAGCAGTTAAAATAGTGCTCTACAATACCTGGTGTAAGAACTCAGTAAAAACGTGTACAGTCTTTACACTCATTTCATTCTCAAAACAAAGATAATTTGTTGTTGCCTTCACTATTCTTCATAAACCAATATTAGCTAAAATCAGTTTTCTTTACACTTACTGATTTAAGAGGATTACACAAAACCAGCCACTTCTTCAGAGTAAATGAATTACATTAAAAAACATATTTATACAGAGCACACTTTAGAAATGCCTTTTTTTAATAGTGCAAATGGGTTGTTTATGCAGATCTTACGTCTGCACTACTGACAGAGCTGTAAGAAACCACAACTAAGAAGCTGTAGCAATTTGCATTTTATACAGCTGAATAAGCATGCAAAAATAATCTAGAATTAAAATAGTATTTCCAAGCAACAGTACAATAACTGAGATGACATGTGGATGACATCTAAGAAGGATGACTATACAGCAGGAAGTACTATATACATAATGTTTAAGTAATTATGCTTCCCCTCACATTTCTCAGTTTCTTCATTAGCGGTAAGAAGGAAGCCAAACTGTGACCTGCTCAAAGCCTGTAAGATAGCACATCTATCACTGGTTGCCACCAGAGAAAAGTCTGGTTTTCAGTACAGCAGAAAGAATTAAAATATGACAGAGGCTTAGCAAATAAAGCACTAGATAATACTTCTTGATTCTATATGACTACAACGTATTTTCACCTATTGCCTCCTAAAATTTCTCTCCCCTTGAAATGGGGTCTGACACAAGAAAATAGAGTCTTCAATTACTTTCAGGGTTAAGAGAATCTCTCCTTCTTAAAGAGTAAATTGCAGAATCCTCAGTTTGAGCAGTGTCAGAAGTTTAAGCCATGCAATTTTTCAGTTAATAAGACCTGAAATACTGGAATCTCAATATATCAATCACATAAAAATAATTTATTTCATTAAAACCTGTACTTTTTAATGGAAACATTCATTACTTAGCAGGTCCTTTTCAAACACTTCTCTGTGAAGTGCCCATAATCCAAGGAGCTACCAAAATGGGTTTACTGCCTTCCCATGTGCATTTCTTTCATATTAGTGAAAGGCTAATTTTTTTTACCAGAGCAAGACACTCATATCTTACCAACTGGAATGGATGCACACAAGTTTCTCTTCAGGAAAACAATCCTGTTGACTACTACAGCAATGTTTAACATAGGCAAAGCAACTTACAATGAAGCATGCAAAAACCTGAATTAAGCCACCCACGAGTTTTAAGCTTACAGTTCATGGAAGTGCTGCCCGTAATGTATTACCTTCACAACCTGAACCATGTGAGGTGATGACAGGGAATTTGGTATAGGCTTGTAACTACACTTGATTTGTAGTAGGACTGCTTAAGTGGGTAATGTCTCTTTGTACATCACATTTGACTCTGGTTAATTTTAATATAGAAATTATTATTGTACTAATAGGCAGCTATGACATTTGCATGCTACATAGATGCTATTTTAAAGTGACTTAATTTAAAATAACTATAGAAGCATATTTGAGAGTTGAATTTCACTAAAAATTGTATGCACATATTTCAGAGGGGAGAAATGGAGTGATCAGCAGTATTACATTACAAAAGCACCAAATACTGAAACAATATTTTTAATTAACTTTTGTATAAAGCAAATGCATACACTAGATGCAAAGCAAGATACAGAGCTTAGTAAAATACTTTACCCCTATCCATCATAAAATGCAGAAAAAAGGAAAATACTGGAACAGCTGCAAATCTCAAAGCAGCAAGTAATTTAGAGGTCATTGCTATTAATAGTCACACTAGAAGAAAGCAGTTTCTCTTCAGTTATTTGAAAGAATTAACTCCATTCAGGGGATAAATTCTGTCTACTTTCACTAAATGAAGTGCCAGCTTCTGTTTAAAATATGATCATACTTTGCTGAGGCTTCCCCAATAATATCTGCCTTTTGACATTTCAGGATTGTACCTCTTCTTCATGTTCAAAAAGATGTTGGAGGAAAAAAAAAATAGTGGTATTGGGATGAATATTTCTGTCAGTCCCTAGCAGGGATAGCAGCAGCTGCTTTAGCAATAATGACATCAAACTTAATATTACAGAATAAAACCACCTGCTGTTGAATGAGCTTGTATGGGTATTTGGATACAAAATCCTCAGCTGTGAATAACTTTGTGGAGCACTAATACCAACTTGCTTGTAACCCGTTATGGTAAAGGCAGAAACTGCTGTCCTTTCCTAAACGCCATCTATTCACAGCACAAGATTAGCTGTCATGTGGGGCGGATAGTCGGCATCTAAGTATAATTATCATCAAGGAGGTGAGATCAGCAAATAGTCAACTTAGAAAAATAAATGTTAATATGTATTGAAATCAACATCCTGCTGTAATGACAGCTTATGTTTTAACCTCTGCAAATGCATTATCTTAGGGTGGTTAAACTGATGGTAAACACAAATGCAGAAAAAGATTGACTACAGCCGCATCTTTTTTTCTATATATATTTAGATACAGCAATATAAGCAGCTTATTTGACTTATTCACTTACATACAATGCTAGTAACATTAAGGGAAGCACAGAGTAAGCAACCGCATTCTTCCCCTTCAGTCAAGGTATGCAAATGGTCTGGAAAGCAAACACAAGTGCTGCTCAAAAAGATCTTCTCTGTCCCCATCTCAGTCCCTAAAGAAATTGGAGGAATAATTCAGCATAGGAAACAGGGCTTAAAAAAAGCAACCATTCTGAGCAATCAAAAAAGTTGCAGCGTGCATAGGGCAAGACAGACCTTGTTTAGACCTCCAGAGAAGTTAATTGAGTTTGCCATTTGTACAGAAAATAGATGAAGTAAAAAGGTGCTACCGTGTGGATTCCTGTTCTATTTTGAAATTATAGCAGTGAAAGATTGGACAATTTGATTTTAATGTTTATTATATGGCCAACAGCATTTCCTTTTTTCCGTATTTCCAAAAAATCCTTCTTAAGATTGAAGAGCATGACCTTTCACTCTTAAGACATGTTGCTCTAGCCTCCAAAGTATTTTAGACACATCCAGGAACTTAGCCTGTTGAACTGAGTATATTCCAATACCTTGAAAACAGGGAAGGACAAATCTTTAAAATCATTTTAATGAAGTCATTCAAATGTATTTCTCCTCTTACAATAGGCCTTTCCTTGAAATTATTTAAATAAACTCCAATGAATTTGAAAGCAGTAACTTAAATGTAGTCTGAAGTCATATTTGGAGAACATATAGACAGTAGGAGAGGAAAAAAAGCGCTATTCTACAAGTACTCTATAAGCTCAGAAAACCTGCAGGAAAAAGAAGAAACAACCAAACAAAAACCACATTCCTTTAAGAAAGATGTAAAGCATACATGATATCCATACAGAAGTTTATAATCTCTTTTCTGCCCTACTTGTTCTCCATGTTTAGAGAGACACAGTCAAGCATACTATCTCATGAAGTTCTTACAAAAACCTCCTTTTCTTTCTCAGTGATTCTCTCCATCATAAGCCCCACCAATACTGGCCCTCCTTCTGGTAACAATTAATATGAAAATACAGACTTGCCAAGTTGAGGTTTATTTTGTCGAACTGGCTTTGGCATCAGCACCTCATATCTGACTGTTCTGTTTGACACAATTTTGATTGTACTGTCATCCGTGAATGGAAAATGAAGGTCAAAGCTTTTTATTAGCTTAGCAAACAGAAGCTTTGTTTCTTTTATTTTAATTTAAACCATGTCTAGGTGAGTAATTACTAAACCTAGAACCGAAGTAAACCTTCTCAACGTTATGTTAAAGACAGAAGCAGACCTGCACTTACCTCCACACAGTCAAACTTTTCATTTACTTTCGATGTGTATTCAATGCGGAAGAGCGTTGACAGGTTTCCAGCGATGTAATACAAGAGGATCTTGAGTCCCTTGTAGCCAAAAGCAACTTCACTGAGAAAGGAGAAAATAACAACCAGGAACTGCATACATAACAAAACATTCACATCACAGTGGTTTCATTTCATGTGACATTCACATAATCTTTCCCAGTAAGGTAAAGCTTACCAATAGGAAGAGGGAATCAAACTGGATATGTACGATATAGGCAGAGATAATGCCTTACACTGCTTCTATAATTTCATTCCTTTAGTGGAAATATTCTGAACTCAGTAAGACAGTGCCTGTGTCCTTACTGTGACAGCTCAGGAGAGAATACCTGAAACAGCTAATACTGCATTTATGCTTTTTCAACAGCTTCAACTCATTAACAGTTATTTATATTAATTGATTGCTAATATTTATTGAAAATTACTTCGCAGTGTAGTATAGTATTTTGTAGTAAACTACTTCAATCTATAATGTACAAAGCACAGATTACCAGGTGTAGCAATTTGTGGAGTTTTTAGTTGACGGTTTCTATTTAGTTATTCAATCTAACCAGAAACTAGTACATGCAAAAGAACTACAGAATATCAAAACCTTTCTTTACACTTTGAAAATACGAGTTGCCTAAACACAAACTCTACACTCAAAACGTGCAGAAAATAGTAATGTTCACAAAGAAACAGGCCAATCTATTTTGCTAAAGCACAGCTAAAACTTTTTTTACTGGGATTTTTCTTTTATGGTAGTACATTCATAATTTAAAATTTGAAAGGTAAGTGCCAGCAGAAGAATTTGCTTGTTAGAGAACTAACAGATCAGAGAGTTCTGTGATTACTAAAATTATAATTATTGTCAATGATAGCTGCAGTAGATGCCTATTAGTGTAGCTAATTTATTACATTTAATATAGGTAGTTCATCCTAACTGCCGTACTTAGAATGCTTTCAAAAGGAAAAAGAATATTGAAATTAAGAAACACAACTACTTAAAGAAGTCCACAGAAACATGCAGATAGATTTTCCTTAGCTTTGTTTGGGGTTTTTTTGTTTTGTTTTTTGATGGTGGTGGTTTTTGTTAATCTATGGCCAGATTGTTGAATATCACTCTACTGAAAATAATAAATGACACTTCAGCACTATTTCATTTAGCATACCCAAAATAAAAGAACCACTACTTTTCTACCTACACTTCAGGAAAGACTTGGATACCAGCATTCTCCTGGAGAAACCAGCTGCTCATGGCCTGAACAGGTGTACTCTTCACTGTCTGGATGGCCATGCCCAAAGAGTGGTGGGGAAAGGAGTTAAATGCACCAGACAGCTGCTCCCCTGGTGTTCCCCAGGGCTCAGAGTAGGGCACAGTCCTACTTAATGTCTTTATCAGTGATCTGAATGCTCCCTAAGTCACATTGCAGTCAACACTAGGCTGGACAGGAGTGTTGATCTGCTGGAGCTTGGCTCACAACAAGTGACAGACCTGGGGAAGAACAGCTGGAAAAGGAGCTGGGGGTGCTGGCTGACAACTGCCTGAACATGAATGAGTCAGAGTGTGCCCAGGTGGCCACGAAGGCCAGGGGCATCCTGACCTCTATCAGCAAATGTAGCAGCAGCCCCAGGGCAGTACTTCTTCCCCTGCACTAAGTATTAGCAAAATTTCTTGGTTTTTAATCATTTGGAAGCAACTTTGCCCTTTGGGACATATTGGTTTGAATCTGGAAACTTTAACTTACTCATCTCCAAACACTTGATGGCTGTACTCTGGATTAAATGTTGTGTTCTCATCCTCCAAATCCTCAGGAAAGCGAACTGAGAAAATAAAAAGAACAGAGCATGACCAAGTCACCACCTTCCATTTGTTTATCCACAGAAGCCCTGGAAACGTTCATGCATGTTTCTACTAGTTAAGAAACTTAACTTTCTTTAGTTAAGAAACTATGTGAGCATAGTGGCATACAAATGAAATCCAGGCATCCTTTAGATGCATGTTACTTGATCTACAGATATCAAATGAGTAATCAGACTAGAACTGAGAAATTGATACAGATCTATACATGTATATATTTCATAGGAAGCTACTAGAATACTTCAGTATCACTTGTACAATATTTAAAAAGTGGTATTACCTAGCTTCAGCTGAATTGCTTCATTTGTATTACACTTGTATTCAGCCAGCTTCTTCTCCACAGCAGTAAGTCCTGAAAAAACACATTTTTTTAAGAGTTAAGAGGTGTCCAATCCCTGTGCCACTATTACTCAAAAAATATATTAGAAAAAGGGTCATAAACCAAGAACAGACACACAACACAAAACCACGGAACAAGAAAGATTAAAAAGCTACAATGTACCACAACACATCAATACAGTGGATAAAGAGATCCATCTCACACACTTTTCTGGAAATACAAGTATCTATTTTTAGTTTCTGAGAATTAAAGTCATTACTATAAAGACAGTAAGCATTCTAAGTTACTGCCATATAAATATATATTTAACGATGTCAGTAAGAAAATAAGAATTCAATATAACATGTTATAAGTAACACGTGTCAGGACATTTCAAGTGTTTACATTAAGTAATTGTCATAAACAGCTGTTAATGAACTACAGTGCACGTACACCACTAGCAATTATTTAGCCACCACTACTCTTCCAGAGCGGATGTGGAAGAAGAATGCAAATAAACTGTATTTAATCTGATTTCCAAAGCCTAATCTAAGACAGAAGACCTTTCACTTCAGGTATGCCCCAAATGCTTTACAAACACAGCCCCCCCTTCATTTCATAAGTACCATAAGAAAGTTCTTCTGCATCTTACTTCAGGCAGCAAACTTTAAGTAAGACCATTTTAGGTTTTTAATTCCCTGCCCACCGCCAGCCAGCTCGTGGCCACGGACACACACTCCGGTTTAACACCACCACAGCATGGGGGCCGTAAGCCCGGCGACACGCAGGAGCAGGACCAGAGGAGCCGGGGGGCAGAGGCAGCCGGGCTTCCTCCCTCACACCCTATTCCCCGTCCGCCTGCGCTCCGTCTTCACCCGCATCCGCCGGCCCCGAGCTCACGCTCCCCTGCCCCGCGCCCCGGTCACGCCGCTGCCCCCAGGGCCCCGCTGCCCCTCACGGCGCGGCGCCCACAGCGCCCGGGCCGGGACTCACCCGCCATGGCCGAGTCCCCGCGCACAGCGAATCAACCCGCGCGCCCGCCCGCCGGAAACCAGAGCGCGCGCAGCGCGCTTCCGCTTCCGCCCGCCGAAACCCGGCGGGGAGCCAATGGCTGCCCCGTGCGGCGCGCGCGGCCCGCGCGCATGCCCGGCGCTGCCTCCAGCCTCGCGCCGGCTCGCGCGGCCGGCCCCGCCCCTCACGCCAGGACCGGGCACAGCCGGCGCGCGTGCGCAGTGGTGCTCGCGCCTCTCACGTGCGGCTGGCGTCGCGCCCCCGGTGGCGCCGGACGGAGTGAGCGCTGCCCTGGCTCGGCAGCGACCTTCAGAGGGGCCGCCTCCGCCTCCGCCTCCGCCTCCGCTCCTTCTTCTGCATAGGGCTCCTTGCTCGTTGCTGCAGTTACGCTCTGGCCCAGCACAACCGGAGCTGTTTCATTAGTGAAAAAATAAAGCTCTCTGTACTGAATCGCTTGCTACAGCCACTGCGGGAAGGACCATGGGGATTTCTGCTATTTTCTTTCTCAGGCTTGGCTTTTGATGCACATTGGTACTCTCTGCACTGGTTTGGGCTGGGGTAGAATTACTTTTCACAGTGGCTGGTGTGGGGGTGGTGGGTTTGATCTTTGAGGGTCTCTTCCAACAGCTTATTCTGTGATTCGTGCTGAACACAGGGTGGATGACACAGATGGTTTTGTTACTGCTGTGCAGGGCTTATGTAGAGCCAAGGCATTTGCTGCTTTTTGTACTGCCATGCTGGATGCTGAATGAAAGGTTGGGAAGAGACACACCTGGGACAGGTGTCCCCAAGTGAAAAAGGAATATTTTTGACCAAATGGCGTCATGCTCAGTATATAAAGTGAGGAGAGGAAGGGAAAAGGGAGAGGATATTTGGGGTGATGGTGTTTGTCTTCTCAGGTAACTACTGCAGGTGATGAAGCCCTGCCCTCCTGCACATGGCTGAACACCTTCCTACCCATGGGAAGCAGTGAATTAATTCCTTATTTTACTTTGCTTGTTTGTTTTTCCTATTAAAATGTATCTTAACCCACGAGTTTTCTACATTTTACCCCTCCAATTCTCTCACCAGTCCTGCTAGTGGGGGAACAAGCCAGTGACTATGTGGAGCTTGGCTGCTGGCTAGTGATAAACCATGACACTCTGCAGCTAGCATATGTATGTAGGGATTTGCTGAACAAGATGCTTGAGTGATAGCAAATGGGCAAATTTCTAGCAAAACTGTTCCTGCTGTCAGCTGGGACATAGGAATATATGTAGTATGTGAACTCTTTAAGTTACATGCAGAAAGTTTTGTGAAGACGTGTAATTAAAAATTTACCAGTTTACCAGAGAAAAGTTGTTTTAAACTTAAGTGAGTCGTTGTTTTGTGACCACTGTTATAAACTACCCATTACTGTATTGTAGTTTAATATCTCACTGTCTTATTTGAGGAGTACCAGAATCTGCCCTTTTTATGTTTTCCAGTGGCATCTAACAAAAAACACTTCATCAGGCCCTTGAAATAGCACAGCAAGACAAAATATGCAGTATTATTTAAGTCAGGTTTTATAAGCACCGTGATTGAACTTCTGAAACAAAGTATAAACATTCCCTTTCTTAAGGCTTTTTCCTGCACGCAAGTATAAAGCATATGTGTGCTCTGCTGATAAAGGATTATAAGACGCTGTCAGAAGTTACTGAATTCCAGCCAGATTTTGGGCCTCTGGTTCTACGTTTGAAATACGGAGCTACAGCCGATTTGCAGCCAAGCTGCCAGAACATCATCATGAACAGTTTCGGCACTTGAAACCAATAGGTACACAGACCTCTGCTGACCCTCAGGGGCACGGCTGCATCTGTTACGCCAGCAATGAGATTCAGCGGCATTTGAAAAGGCTCCGTTTTGCACTCTGGAGGTGCTACCAGCAGCCCCCGCCGCTGACCCACATCCGCGGGGCGCTGCCTTGGCGGGGCGGACGCGCCCACACACGGCGGTACCGGGGCCGGGCCGGGCCGGGGCGGGGCGGGGCGGGGCAGGGCAGGGCGCTCACCCCACAGCGCTGCGCTGAGGCGGCGGCTGCTGCGGCGGCGCGGCGGGCGGGCGGCTCCTCCTCCTCCTCGGCGGGCGCAGCATGGCGGTCANCCGCTGGTGGCAGGAGGAAGCCGGGCGGATCCCGCCCCGGGCCGGGAGCAGGCGGGCGGCGGGGGAAGGCGGCGCCGCCGCCGCTGCTGCGGGATTCCCGCGGGGGCCGGAGAACGGCGATGACGGGGGCGGTGATGGCGGGGGGGCCTGGGGGGGGCGGCAGCGCGGCCCGGGCTGCCTCCGCCCGCCGAAGTGCCCCGGGGGGCGCGGGCCGGGGTCCCCGGGGCGGCGGTGGCGGTGGTGGCCGTCCTGTGGGGCCGGGGCGCCGCGGCGCTCGCAGCCAGCCCGGTGCCGAGAGCTGTCACCGGCGCGGAGCCCTGTGCCGTCCCGCGGCGGCACGGCACGGTCATGGCTCGGGTTGGGCCTGTCGGTCTGACGGGGGACCCCGTATTGCCGCCTTTGGCCGGCGCGGCGGGTTTTGTCTGCGCTCTGACAGCAGCCCGCCTAAGCGAAGCATTACTTTGCTTGTATTTACAGGTGCATTCAACCAAAAGAGCGGATCCTGCTGAACTACGAAATATTTTTTTGCAGGTAAAAAGATCTAACGTTGTTTGAGTGTCAGACTTCGGTGTTTTGCCCTTGCAGCAGTTTGCCATGGCATCAAACTCATGTCGTGCTGGTGGGACACTTAGAAGTTCACTTTGCAGGCATAGTGTGTTGAAGGGGCTGTCAGGCATTGAGGAGAAACTGCTGCTGGCACAAAGTGTGATAACCATTTCCAAATTATAATATTAAGTAAGTTCCTGAACTATTTTCTAATTTTCTACAAAGCAAATAATTATAACAAAATACTGGTTTTTTTTAAAATACACCTTTGCACAATCAAAAAAATTCTTCTATGATTGTATGTTTTGTCCTTGGGATTTATATATGTTCCTTAAAATGTTTGGACCATTGGCAATGTTTTTAAAACTTAAAATTGATTTCTCAAGATTTATATATTTCATAATATTAGCCCTTGCAGGGCCTTAGAATTAGCATATATAAATAATAGTCTGAAGGTTTCTCCACTCCCTTAGTTTCAGTAAAGCGTGATCAGAAAGGAAAATCCAGTAAATCCTAAAACTTTAATGATAAGGTTTGAATCAATCATATGGGATAATAAGAAGAACAAGAGCTGTGTTTTAGGTCTATAATGGAGCCATTGATATTTCAAAGTGACTAAAATATCTTTTTCCCCCCTAATGTTGAGTGTTACACAGTATATTCAAGAAGCCTCTCTCTATTTAAAAAATTAGGAGTATAAAATTAGAGCTAATACTGTAAATAATAAAGTCTATTATTTAATTATTTCTATGTATCTTCTGGTTCTCCTATACCATCTAACAATTTCCATGTATGATAAGTAGTGAGAGAGACTTTTTTGCCTGAGAGAGAGGAGTTATATAGCTACCATAATTTTGGTGGCCTTTTCTTTTGAGTACTGGATTACAGCGTGACATTACTGGAGTGCAAAAATTTAGAATGCTGCCATCAAAATGTGGAAGCTCAACATTTGGTTTCTAGTAAAAAATACTCCCAACACAGGTTCATTTTTGATTGACATGGCATTCAGCTTTTGTAGATGAAGATTACACTAGAGTATGTTAATAAAATTAGCAACATAAAAATATTCTCTTTTAAAGTATATATTAATACAGTATAAAAATGTGATTTTAGAACATCTTTTTCCAACTTTTCAAAAAATACTTCTGCACATTTGAATGAAAAAAGTGAAATGAGGTGTCAAAACACTATTCAATTGTAAATGTGAACTCTCTATGATTCTTGACATCCAGTCAATAGAAGTTCTTGCTTCTGGAAATAAGCAATTGAAGTTCTTGATAGTGGTCATACAGACAACAGCAGAGAGGAAGAACACTGTACCACTGGCTGTTGAAATTTTCTTCCTGACAGTACATATTTTATTGACCTAAAAAGCAGACAGTATGTTTTAAAAAAATGGCTTTTTGCTCTTCCCTATGTCTGTCTTGTTTGCTTCAAAGAAACATGCAAATGAAGTTGTGGATTGTTTGATGCTCTTAGGAATGAAAAATATGAAGCTCTCCTCTCTCCCTTTGAGTATCTGAGATTTTGCAGTTAAAAAAAATAGCATAGAAAAAGAGTTTGTGTTTCTTCATTCTGTTGAGTTTGAAATTGTGCATTTGATGCTTAGAAATCCAACTTAGTTGCAGGCTTTAAAACAAAAGAGAATAATTCTTTTCAAGACTAAGTTGTAGAAAGTCTCGTTATGAAATATTGCAAGTGTTTAAGGGTCAGATATGTTGTACTCTCTGCTGAGAGTGCTGGTCTCTTCTGTGAGCTTCAGCTAAAGGTCGTGCATTCCTTCCTAAATTTGGCTTCTCTTGGAAATGGTTAGAAGGGAAGAAGTGAGCTCTAGGCCTCGTCGCCATCCACCTTAATCATAGAGAGTCTTCTTAAATTTCCTTCTGTTCATGCATGTCTTCTAGTGTGATAGGTGCCCTCTCGCCATGCAGTTTACACTGTATCTTAAAGGATATTTAATATATACCTTTCTCTTCAGAATTTCTGAAGTGTGCTGTCCACTTCTTCTAACTGTTTTAAACTGATAAAAAGATAAAGTTTGATTTGCATTCAAAAGATGTGCTATTTCTCTTAATCTTGTAACTGTGAAATACAGGCATTGAAATTTCATGTCTGTGCATCATCAGATAAGTTGTGTCTTAGGTGTTTGCAAACCACAAACTTGAGTAACAACCATAAAAGAACAACTTTTGTAACAAATTGTCACAGAAGGATGAAAGAGTTAGGTGGAAAAACAGTTACCAGATTTCTTAGTGAACCTTCATTATTTTTCTTAGACAAGACACAATCAGCCTTTAGAAAACATTGTTGAATTGTTCCCTGCCTGTTGAATTCAAGTGTAACCTGTTCAAGCAAGGTGGAGAAGGAAACAAAAAGAGATTTCCAAAGTTTTGTTTCTGAAAATGGGCTGATATGTAGCACCAGCTTGCAGACTAGAGTAGGGGGTTTGTATGTTTGTCTTATGTGAGGATGTTTTAAAAAAAGTCTCATGGAAATTCATCAAGTGCTTACCTGAGGCAAGCTACAAATTTATACTAAGAAGCTTGTGTTATAAAGTAACAGAGTTCAAGACTGAGAAAAACAAAGATGTAATTGATGTGTTATGTTTTATATTCAAATTAGGCTATAATTTAAAATTGTCTATTTTGGGCTAAAAAAGTCTTGACTTAAGTTATATGGTGCAAACATAGGACTAATGTATTTACATGCTTAGCGACTTAGTTGGGCCTTAATTTATTGGCTTTCTGCCAAACTCTTCCAAAATGCCATGACCTTCTCATATGGAGTTCAATGTATCTGTCAGTTAATTATTTTTGTCTCAAAATTTTTTAGCAGAACTTCCCCCAAACAGTTTTTATTGCAGAAGCTATTATAATAAATTATTATTTGTGATAAACTCAGAAATTGGTGTCTGGATTAAAAAACACGATGTTTAGATTTTGACTGTCTTTGATATGCACTCTGCTGTCAGTTGACTTCAGTGATTCTTGAAGATATGCTCCATACTCTGCATGTTTGATGGGCCTTCATACATAATATTTTCTTTGGATTTTATGTCTTGCAGCAGAATTGTACTTCATAAGGCATTTTTCAGTCACTTGTTTGTATGGCTGAGAAGAGAACATTTCAGAGTCGATTCAAGGAAGCCACAGTTTTGTTGTGCTGTCATATTGGCAGCAGTGCTGAATGAAGGGATTCCTGTCCACTGCTTTGTGTTCCTGTTTCAGTGGAAATACTTTATTTTAATTCTCCATAAATTCAGTAATCTGGTTTACAGTGCAGTCTGTGAACAGCTGTCATCACAGCTGTGGGGTGGAAGAGTAAAAGGTGATTAGGGTGATGTGAGGGGCTGATATTATGGAGTAGATACACGAGATGCTGAAGCAAGCACTGTCTGTGTGTGTGAATTTTTCCTTAAAAACATTACTTTCAGGATAAAAATGAATCTGAACATTTATTTCTCACAAAAAGAGAAAAGAAATAATTTATGTTTTCCAAAATAATTATGGGAAAGATCAGGAACAATTATTCAGAAGATATCTGCTACTAAAAATTGTAAGAAAATTTATGTGCTGTGTTTTCAGTGTAGCTGCAAATGAAATGCTATGCCATGGCTGTAATTTTTATAACTTTTCTCAATTACCTGACAGTTTTGAAAATACATAGTTGTCTCTTAATTAGAAGATACTGGTTCTTATGTGAATACCTGTGTTGTACAGGGAGATCTGATGGTTGCTAGTATAAAACTAGTACAGTAACACTGTTAGTTTAATCCAGCCCTTTAATTTCAGAGCAGTTACATGCAGGCAGTTGTGCACCATTTTAAGTTACCTTCAGTAAAGATACTAATTTGGGCATCACCGATAATTAGCATCTAAATGGATTAATTTTTGTTTGTGTGGCTTTGGTTTTTTATTTTTACTCTAGTATGCAAGCGTTGAGAAGGATGGGGAGCATTACATGACCCCAGAGGATTTTGTGCAGAAATACCTAGGACTTCATACGGATCCACATCACAATCCTAAAACAGTGCAGCTGTTGGCTGGAGTGGCAGATCAAACTAAGGATGGGTGAGAATTTTGCTTTCCATTTGAAACTTGTAGTGCATTGTTAAATGTGTGAGTGCGTGAGTTTGATAACTTCATCTTCTAAAATACATTATTGATTTTATTACACTTTAGGCTTATTTAAATGAGAAGTTTTTTCCACAAGTACAATAAACTATAAATTTTTGAAAACTGAGAAAAAATTATGGTGTTTAACATGGATTTTTTAAAGCTGAGATTTATTTTGATGGTATTTTATTAAATTCTACAAAAGCTGAGGAAGTTGAACAGCAGGTAAGTTAAGTGTAGTATGGTTGCCTTAGAAAAGTTCTTTTCTGTATGTCCACTTCCATCATTAGGTACTGTATGGAGTCTTCAGTACCTGTAATTAAGCACAAAAATATGGAAGAGCTTTCTTATTTCTGTAGTGTGCAATTCAAATCCAACCACTGAGGTCTTTTTAAAAGTGCTAACTATCTAAAAGTGCTAAGAAAAGAGAGACACTAGTGACTTTATGAAGGAAGTTGTTTGCCTCATGAAGATCAGGTCACACCACATAAAGCTTTTCCAACTCTGCTTACAGATGCTCCTTCTTGCTTTTAGACAGTTCCCTGAAACCAATTACAAAATGTGAGCTCTGCTGAGGTAGTGCCTTCTAACTCATTTGTCTTCCAAGGAGCCTTTTCTTTTGCTGTATGTAAGCTTCTAGTTTTGGCCTTGGATTGTAGTAGGAGGCCTGGACATTGTTAAAGTAAAGTGAGAAGGTGGAGGTGGATTAGAGAAGAGGTCAAGAGTGCAGAAGTGAGTGGTTATTTTGTTGAGAAGAAAATGCAGTTAAAATAGTATACAATACATTTGAAAATATGTAAATATAACTTTTTTAAAATTGAAACCTCCTTAACTTCCTTGGTTACTTAAATTTAGCTTTTGTTTTCCTGCATTCTGCTATAGAACATTTTATTAGTTTGCTTAGCATCCTGAGCAGCTTGCATAGTGTCTGTGCTATGGAAATGAAATTGTATGTGCTGTATACTTCTCACTCTAAATGACAAATGTAGGATTTCCTGTTTGATGTAATGCTATATGATTTTTCTTTTCATAACGCTGCAGCACTTTGATAATATATTTGATTATACATATATTTGTTAAATCTTAGTAACCTGTCTCTGTTTCCAGTACATAGCTGCATTTTGTTGCTTTATTATGGATTGAAAAGGTAATTTTGTATGTATCTGTTCAGAATAGTTTAAGTGATAAAATAAACCAACATGCTTAGCACATTGTTTCTCTGAAAACTGTTGGTTATCTTTTATGGTGTGCATTTCTTCAGAAAATGTCTTATAAAAGAGTCTTTCTTACAGTAGGAAATCAGTTTGTTTTAATGCTACAACAGAACTTTTAGGTATTGCTTTTTCTTACTTTCCCTGTGAATAAAATTTTTTGTTGTTTTTATTTATTGCCTTTTTAAAAAAATCTGGGTAATATTTGAAGTGAGGTAATCAAGTATGGGTAAGTGTGCTTTACCACCTTCTTTATGGGAAGAGTAGGATTTTTATTTTGCACTGATATATAGTTCAAAATGTAAATTGTTTATCTGTTTGAATACTTGTCTGAAACTTTTTTCTAAATGTTTTAATCTATATTTAATCTATATTTCATGTGAAGAATTTGTTACAGCCCCATTATCAACATCAGGTTTTTTTTATATTCACATTCTTTCATTTGTAGTGGGCTGTAATATATCAAAATCCAGACTCTGATAGCATGAATAACCATTGTAGTCTTCAACTGAGTTCCAGGATGCATTACCTCTTTCTAAGGACTTACTTTATGAAGTCCAAGGACGTATCAGTAGTCCTGTTCTGTATATATACTTTTACATTAAATGACATTCAGCAAGTCATTGAGAAGCTTTGGGTTCTGTTACAAAATTTCATTCCTGTATCTGCTATCATATTCTCTTAGCCTTGCTTGCCCTTGAAATAAATACTCAGACTGTTGATGGTTGCTTCCATTGTTAATATTTTTTTATTTCTTCTAGGTTTAAGTTTGGCACTTTACAGAAACAGCACTTTTTGGAACTGGCTCTCTGTAGGCATGTGTTTAACAGAAGTGTTTTTACTTTTTTTCTAACGGTAACTTGATCCTTACTTAACTGTTCCAGAGCACTATTGCCTTCTCCCATAACTGCTGTACAAGACTGGTTTGCTTTAGTGGAACTCATTAAGGTAGTTCTTAAAACAGCTGACTGTTCACTTCCAAAATGTTTATTCCTCTTTACAAGTGCATGTTCTTAGAAATTTTTGTGATGTCCTCTAGATTAGATTTTGGCTTAAACTTGCCTGTTACCTATTAGTACAATAGGATTTCACTGATGCTGAAAGCACTCCTGTGTCTTCAGACAGGAGGCAGGCACTGGTTTTAGGATAGGATAAATACCCTTTCTGAAGAATATACTTACATATGTGTCTGTGCCAAAACCAGCTAAAATATTTTCTTCCCCCTTCAAACCTTCAGAATTCTACAGTAGTAATTCAAAATTCTTCATTCTAACTGCTTGTTTCTGGGTACTATTTTTATCAGCATATCATTCTTAAATCTGGAAATGTGTTCTTAAGTGAAGTCCCCAAGAAAGAGCTGATACTTCACCTAATGGAGAGTCATACCATAGCTATATGTATTGTCTAAAAAGCTATGTTGTATGGGGAAAAATTAGAAAAGACTTGTAGTAAGAAAAAAGGAAAGACAGAGAAGAATTGCAAATACATGGGTTACTTTGTGTGCTTTTGAAGGGTAGCAGTACAGAAGAAATCAGAGGAATTTTTTTTAAAATGTTAGAGATAAAACAAAGTGATTTTATATTGTTGTGGACTCTGTAATGCAGTGGGTGCACTGGGTGATACTTGAGTTGTGACTGGGTGGGAAGCTTCATCATTCTGTTTAATTCAGCTCCTGTTATCTCTGCCCTGGTGGCTAATGGAGGATCACAGAGGCTATCCCTGCTCTTAGGCATTGCAAGTTGAATATGTGGAAAGGAAATGGAATGTGCCTATCCCCTTCTGTGGTAGGCACTGTTATAGTGAGACTGCTGAAGTCTTCTTTCAGGTTCAGGCTTCTACAAATGCATTCTACAGAGATCAGCACTTGATTTTGTCACTTACAAAGCTTCCTGGTTAGGGGTTGATTTGTGTGTCAGCTTTATGCATGTATAAGCTGAGATATATTTTGAAATGATAGTCTTTACAATTGTTTTAAAGGAACAGTTGTTTCTTTGATACTAACCCTTTATTTATCAAGATCATCCTTTGGATGAAATTGACTTTGCATGTGAAGAGCCATTCTCATACCTCTGATTTTTCTGGCTAAAATGTGGTAAATATGATAATTTTGTATTTTCAGTATCTTTATTTTTTTTGAAGTTGTTAGGTTTCTTCCTGTCTTTCTTGTGCAGTGCATATATACAAGCATGTTAACATATTTAACCTTTTTAAAGTATCTCAATTCTACTTCATGTGTACTTGGACAGGGAAAGACTAGATATAGTAATGAATAGTGTGAATATTGTGATTTTTCTTCTCTTATTTTTTTCCTGTGGGGAACAGACTTTATACTTGTCTCTTCACCAGTAAGCAATAATGTTTGAAGTAATCACTATGAGCTAATGACCTCATATGATAAGTACAAAGTTGAGATCAATTATGTACATTTTCTAGGAAAATTTCTAGGAAATAGTGATATTCTCTAAGAGCATTTACTGATATATAATAAATTTTTTGTTAAATATAAAAGATGTTGTTGGAATTCTTACTTCCATTGATTATTTAATGCTAAAATACATATCCAGTCATTTATTCCATTATTTTTTTGTGCCAACATTAATCTCTACGCTTAGCTTCAGGTTTATCTTTCTGCAGCTGTTCATACATACAGCATTAGGATGCCTTTTGAAAGGTTTTTTTTTGTGTTAGTCACAATAAGCAGAGTTCCTCAAGAAAAGTTACTTATTATAATCCTAATAAGATATCTGTGCATACATTCAAGTCTGATTTTGTATGTGGTGACCACAAGGACTTGGATTTACCCGTGCATCCTGAGTTGTGCACAGTGACTGCCTTGCATACACACCTCTGAATCTTGGGATCTGCTGTTACACTCAGATCCTTCCCTGCCTTGCCATGTCTGTCCTTGAATCCAGATGTTCTGTTTGGCCCTGAGTACATGACTTGGTGGTTCATGTTATTTTTGGAGTGTAGTATTCTTTCCATATGCATAGTAAAGTGTAGCTTTTTCTGAACCTGTTTGTTTTTAATGAATGTTATGTATTGTTTTAAGAAAATGTATGTTTTATAATGTATTCCTGTACTTGCATTACAGTATCTTTTCTTACTAGAAATACATATGTAGTAATACAATGACAGACCTGTAAATTTCACGTTGTTAGGATTTTTGTGGTGTTTTTATGTCTTAATTTTTGGGTGCTGATTACATTTATAATTAAAAAGTAATAACTCGTAGGTGTTCAGTGAGAATTCAGTTGCTTTATAGAGGAAGAAACTTCAGTTGCATAAATGTTTACTACTTAAATGTAACATACTTTTCAGTCTTTAGAGTGTTAATTATTTTGAGTTATTTAATATTTGGATCACACTGTTTACTAGAGTATCAAATGTAAATTATCATTGGTATTATGAACAATTAAAAAAAATCTTTATAACTTTTCTGTTTTCCTTTCTAGGTTAATTTCCTTCCAAGAATTTTTGGCATTTGAATCTGTTTTGTGTACTCCAGATGCAATATTCATTGTTGCTTTTCAGTTATTTGACAGGAATGGCAATGGAGAAGTAACATTTGGTAAGAATACCTAAAGAAAAACAGTTTTAAGAAACTGATTATAATAGTGTCTGTCATAATAGTGGTTCATGACCACAGGTGCATAGAAATGCATTTTGTGCAGTACTGTACTGTTTTTCTGAGACTCTGCATGAGTAGAACTTTTTTTTTCCTCTCTCAGTTCAAGCTTAACAAGTGCACAGAGACAAAATATGTTTTTCTCTGTTTTCTTGAATCAAGGTTTTTCATTTTCCTGAAGTAGTAAATACAGTGATGTTCAGTGTCATCCTAAGAAAAATTCTATATCCTGGACTTCAAACTCTTTCAACCGTGAGGGAATTTTAAGATGTGTTCTGGGTCTTCACGTATCTTTGGATAATGGTCATTTCATACAGTAAGAGCTCAATATAGAAATTAAGGAGGTCTAATAATTTGATTTCCTGTTCCTTTTCTTGAGGAGCAAATCTTACTTTAATGTTATGAGTGTAACTTATAACTAGATTATGTATTTGCAAAATCAGGAAAAAATCTGGCCTTTGGTTTTGTTACCTAATCACATAACTTAGTAATTAGACCAAAGTCTTGAGGCTAACTATACTGCTTTGTGGTATTGCTAAATAGCTGTTATTAACATTGCAGTTTAAGGAGGACTAGGCTTTATTTTTAAAACTTAATGTTTATGAAAATTAGATAAATCAATGGTAAGAATTTTAATAAAATGGAATGAGAATTAAATGTTATTTCTATTCAAAAGAATAAAGCACTCAATAAAGAAAATACAAAGTATGCTTGGATTTGTAACCACTTGCTGTTGTACTATTTCATTATTATGAAAATTGCTGTAACTTGTTGGGAAAAAAAAGCAAAGGTCTTTTTATGGAAACAAATTGTTTAACTTATGATGCCTGTTAAATTACATCGTTAATTGAAGAGTCAGATGCTAAGCAGTTCGGATGCACAACATCTTTAAAAGAAAATCTTTTAGAATTTAAATAAAGGTGAAGTCAGTAAATGCAGTCATTAGGAATTGGACAAACTACTACAATCAATGTGACCGTGTTAATGATGGTTTATTTAATAATCTTACAAAATGGGGGTTTGAACTTGGTAGCTCTTGTGAACACACTTGAAATAATCTGGTTCCATAATTGAACAATAAACCATCTCACATTGTATACAAATTCCTCAGTTAGACTGAGGACTGTTATTTTTATATAATTAAAGTCTAAAGGAAAACATAAACAAGAAATATTGTAAAACAGAAAACTGATGCGTTTTTCTATGTCTTTCTTGCTGATTTTTTTGTAAGGCTAATAAATCTTGAAAAGGAAATTCTTGAGGGAATTTTAGATTTACTATTGTTTTCTTGGATTTTTTTTTCAAAATTAATTATGTTGCAATTATTACTATATTTAACATTATGTTAGTGAGATAACATGGTACATATCTTTTGTGCTATATTTCCCACATTTACTGCTGCTTTTTTGTCTTTGGTTGTTTGGAACATGGGCTACTTACTTTTTTCATATGCCTATCATGCATGTTAATACAACTGTGAAAAATGTGAGTGATGATCTGTGACATCTTCAGAATATGGTAACCCTGCAGTCAATTTCTAAGTCATGGAATTTCCAAGTTATGGCTGTTTTATAAATGAGACTGCACCCTTTCATTTTCATACCACATGAACAGAAAGGCAAAGAGTTTAGTTTCATGTAAAAACAGGAAAATATAGAAACATAAGTTTTAAAGTTGAAAGTTTTAGTAAATGATTGGAAATATACTGAAATGGAGTAAGTTTAGCCAATGAGTGTGAGAATCACAATCAGACAAGTCGGGTCTTTTATAGACTGTGTAATGTATCCAGTCTGCAGGTGAGCTGTGTTGGTTATGACAGCAAACACAAGTCAGGATTTTCTAGCTGAGATGAAATGCTCTGTGGATGTGATTGCATTGATGCCAAAGCTGTCTCAAACCATTAAGTCTTGCCAGAAGCAGCATAGATTTACTGAGGTTTTTCTGCACTGTGCATACAAAGCAAAGGACAGAATCAACTTGAGTTCTGTTAGACCAGTTACTAGAACGAACACTGGCCTTGTATTAGATAACATGTTCTCAAAAAATACTCTCATCTACTCAAATTTTCAGTTATCTGGGGAAGTTAAGTGTGCTTGAATTGAATTTTTGAACTGTCTCTATTTTTGCAAGCAAGCTGCTCTAGTTGGGTTCACTTCGGTTCAGGATTTATTTACTGACCTGACTTCGAACCATTCTCAAGCATTTCAGCATTTTACAGTCCCCTTGAGCCTCGGTCTGCTACTTCTCTCTTAAAATACTTAGTTTTCAACTCTCCAGTGATGAAACTATTAATTGTGTCGCAGAAGAGTTATCTTAGAAGAAGACTTCAGAAACTATTTTGTAGAAATACTTGCATGCTAAGTTAATCAACGTCTTTGTCTGCCATATCATATGTTGAAACATGAAGCCTTCTATCACTTTAATGTCATCTACTATTTTCTTACTGCTTTGGGACACTTTTCCAGGAGCTTTGGGCATCCAGAAATCCTATATGAATGACTGCCATAAACACTGGTATTCTGCAACATTGGTAAAATAGGTCCATTGCAAGAACATGAAACTGGACCTAGTTTACCCAAGCAAACTGCAAAGCATGCTCAGTACTCTCTGCATGCTTCAGCTGCACTGGACTTGCTGTCAGCTTGGTGAATAAAAAGCAGTAAAATGGCTGTTTTAGTAACTTGCTGATAAAAGTGACAGTGTAGTTTAAACAAGTTTTTAATCATGAAGAAATAGGAAAAAAGCATGTGTTTCTAATCAGGTGCTCCTACATTTTCATCAATGCTTCCTAGGTGAATATTTTATGTGAAATGTATTGCTGCCGAGCCCTTACGATACTGCATTATCCATAAAATATTTAAATGCTAACAGCTAAAGCTGATGAAGACAAGTGATTTTTTTTTTCAGGTTACTGTCTGTAGCCAGAGAAGACTGACAAGTGCTTTGCTCCTTTGATTATGGGGTGTATTGACTATGCTACTTAACATGAGTGAAATATTCAAAAACACTCCATAAAATTAATACTATTGTACTAAGTCAAATTTCTATTCTGTACAGATTTTCTGACCTGAGTTCAGGTTAAAGCAAACCTGAATATTAAATCTGCTCAAGCTATTTGTTTTTTTCTGATGTTGAAGCAGATAATCTTTACTGTGTTTAAAATGTGAAGTCTGCGATTATCTGCAAAACTTCTCTGAAAAATAGGTTGTCTAACTGAAAGTAAAAGGATTCTTTGTAATTTATCTCTCTGGCACACCATACATGATCTGGACTGCATCACTTTTAATTGGAATATACAATTCCAAGGCATTTTCCAGCTGTTCTTCCTTGTAGAGTCACCACAAAGAAAGCCATTCTCTGATAAACTGGAGAGTTTCAGAGATGCTTTTTCAGTTAAATACACATGCTGGTATGGATAGAAAGATAGAGCTAAAATGTGTTTATGATTCTTCTGTATTCAGGATTATTTTGGAGATAATTTGAAATATTTATGGAACTGAATTTAAGGCTTTAAAAAACATCCTGCATTTAAAATCTAATTACAAATATTTTTCAGAATATAACAGCATCTGCTTCAAAGGCATTGGGGGAGGAAGGCAATCAGATGCCTCATAATGCAACTATGTGAAAATTGTACAATATTGGTGAACTGAAGTAATAAACATCAATTTAATAGTTTCAGAATTTGAGTATACAGGGATACTGAAGTTTTGCCCAGTCTGTTTCTTAGACAAGTTTTAATCTCAAAAAGTTCAGGTGTCCCTTAATCAGGACCTGGAGTTTGAGAACACTGGAAGAAGATGAACAAGAACAAGAGAAAGGGGTTCAATACATGTTTGTGCTTTGCTTATGAGTATTATTTCTCAGGGAATAGGGACCACTTCTAATACTCACTCCTTCACCATTTCTAAAAGGGCAGCTGGATTGAAAATGCTAGGATTTGGATTTAATCTTAAAAGTGCTGCTTTCAAAAATATTACTGGCAACCATAAGGACTGGAAATATATTTTAAAATAGAAAAATACTCATAATCACATGAGTACAGACATGAAGATATGAGGGAAAAATCCATGTTTTCATCAAGTGCTATAAAACAGAACTGCTATTTTTTTTGGCTTCCTATGTTAGTTGCCTGTTTTCAAAGTGTCTTGCTTAACACATGCAGGTAATGTAGGGAACATCACTGTTAGGACTTTTTTTTCCTTTTGTTTCATGTTGTATGAGTTTTTTTCAGGCTCAAACTACAGTTTTGAATGCTTGTGAGCAATGCAGAATGGGAACCCCTCTTACTACTACTAATTTTTTTTTTAAACCATAGTTCAGCAAGAGGGAACAGAAAAGGAGAACTTCACGTTAAAATTATATGTATTGACAACTTTTTATTATGGCTGTCATTCATCTTTTAATAGAATCAGTAATCCTTTTAAAAGAAGTGTAGAAATAAACTGTAACTATTTCTAGTTAACTTTCTTACATAAAAGTAATTACTGTATTACATTTGGATTACTTTTAATAAGCTTCTCCGGCATCAGGTGCTAAAAAAATGTCTTTCTGCCCTTAACTGTGGTTCCTTATTTTATCCTTCAAAGTGAAAGTATGCTGTTAGCAGAAATAGTGAACAATAGCAACATATAAATGTTAAAATTTATTATGTACATTAGGCATGAAATATGCACAAATTGGACAGTAGATTACTGAGTAACAGATTTTAAAAACCCCCAAACAACCTGTTAAACAACAAATCTTTACCATACTTATGCTGCTGCTTAAAACTTACCACTTTTATATTTTTGTGTCGCTAAGAAGTGTGATTGGTTTTATCACTGGTGTGAGGGAATGGCAAACTCTGTTAACAGGTTGATGGCACTAGAATTGTATGAGCTTTCCACTCTGCTGCTTGGGGAGCTGGTAAGTCAAAATAAATAATAGGTGCTGCCGCAAGGTTTACTTGGAGTATGGAGCTCATCCCCACAATGGGCCACCAACGAGACCTCATAGTGTTTATAATTTAAAGTATTCTTCCTCCTTACATGAAATTGATTATTGCCTAGAATCTTTGGGGTTTTGTATAGTTTTTCTGAGCCTGATAGGTAACAGTGTTTGATGGAAGTTGAGCCAGTCATGTGTGTGCTGCCTGCAGATAGCTGCTCCAAGCATCTATAATTTGTTTAAAATGATTGGGTGGGGAAATTCTGAAGCAATCTTGTGAGAATGTGTGTCGCCTTGGAGGTAATGTACTAGTACGCTAGAGTAGTAGGTTTATTGTTCCTGGGGCTGATGGTAAGTTGAGTATGTCATCAGGCTGCTGACTTGTATGCCTATCTCAGAGGAAAATGCATTACTCTAAGCCTGGAAAGAAAGTTATCAGCTCAGTAGGAAAGAATTCCGCTAGAGAAAGGTGAGCAAAGAGTAGAAGACATTAGTAAATGAGCAACATGTATTGACAGGGACAATGACTGCGTTCTGTAAAATGTCCTACTAAAATGAAAGGCTTGAAAAATAATTTGCTGTTTGCCCCCTGCAGAATAGCTCCGTTGGAAATTTGAAACACTTGTAGTTTATCTTAATTTAGAAGCATTACTAGGTTTTGACTGAGGAAGACCAAAAAAAAAAACCAACAAAGCCAGCATCTGTACATTAATGTTGCCTGTTTTCTTTGTTGCCAGTGCTTTGCTTCTACTGTGAAAAAAAAAAAATTAAAAATTGAACATTTTTGATAATTCAGAGTAGTGAAAGTGTAGGTGGTGATCACATTGTGTATAATTTCTGCAGTGTGATTGGCTGTTTGCTGCTTCTCGTCACACAAGTTGTTAGCTGTGGTGATGGCTATTTTCATTAATGTAATAGAAGAGCCAGCAGAATTGGATTATAAAGGTATTGTTGATATATTGTGAAGAAAGCACCCCTGCTCTTGGGTAGACATAGTAAGTTTTAGCACCTAACGAGGTGTTTCAGAATCTCAGGTGGCTTTGGTAAATTGTATTTAATGTTTCCATGGATTTAACTGGGTCAGTTACTTTGCTGTGGGAGTGGTGAGGCACTGGCATAGGTTTCCCAGAGAAGGTGCGGATGCCCCATCCCTGGAAGTGCTCAGGGTCCGGTTGGATGGAGTTCTGAGCAACCTGGTCTAGTGGAAGGTGTCCCTGCCCATGTCAGGGGGGCTGGAACAAGGGCATCTTTATGGTTCCTTCCATCTTAAACCATTCTGTGGCTCAGTTCTTCAGAACAAGTGCACAGTTTTGCCTCTGTACCCCAAGTGTTTCATAAACCAAGCCAAAATGGAAGTAATTAAGCATTATATACTAGAGCATATCTTCAAACCCAGACTATTGTAATACATGCAGAATATACTGAATGTGAGAGATTGCCTGGAAAAGAGAAATGGGTAAGGCACCTCAGTTTTCAGAGAGGCAGCAAGCTAGTTTGGATATCATTTATTAAAGCCATTTCTGGAATTCATCAAGTACCAATGCACTCAACTATTGAATATAAATTTATTAATTAATTTAACTATTATTTTTATATGCTGAAGAGTCTTGACTTGAGGTATTTTGATGAGTAGTTGTAAATGTTTTTATGAAGAAAAAAACTGAGTGTAGGAAATTGATTCTTGTTTTTTTTGAAGTAGTATACAGTTAAATGCTTGAGAGTTATGAAAACACCAGGGGCTTAAGTTGCTAAAAACAAGTGAAAAATCTGTTTCAGTGAACATGGATAAATAAGAAAATAAAATTTTTAAAGAAAAAAGTGAGTATCTTTTAACCTCTCTCTAAGGTTAAGAGAAGCAATTATTGGAAGCAAGTGAAAATAAGAATTAAATTTTCTAGCTGCTTCAGCACATTTTTTTCTAAGTTTTCATTTGGGGAGCTCAGTGTGTGTTAGAAGTCAGGTTTACATACATGTAAGTAGTAGCCAGTTGGCACCCTGTTTGTGCATTAGTAACCAAGCCAATAGAGCCAATGAAGCCAGCCTGCCTTCTGCTCTGTTCATGGTTCATTGCCATTTTGCAAGCTCCATAATGGGCTGCACTGACCTGTTTGTGTTTGTAGTACATGGAGACTCTAGCTTGGCCAGGAGCTGCAGTGAGTTAGTGGTAAGTGGAGAATTGAAATGTGCATACCTTGATTCCTTGATCTGCAACAGTGATGAATAAATTTACTGCAAATGGAACTTTCAGAGGAAGTATGACAAAATAAAATAGTTTAGCACTATGTATTTGGTGCTTTCTCTCTTTTTTTCTTAACCCTCACTTTGCACATTGATACTGGTGAGTAGGTATGAGTAAACAGTTACAAATAGTCAGAATAGTTTTTTAGGTTTCTTGTTGACCCTAACAAGTCATTTTTTAGCCTACTTAGTGTTGGAAATTAGTTTAAACTGTAGGGTTTTGACTCTTGTGTTTCACCTTTATGTAAGGGTTAATCACTAGCCATAATCTGCCCTTTGAATAAGTAATCTCAGTCTAACTGCAAAGGAGGTGATCTAGCCAAGTAATGCAACTTTGTACCTGTTTTGAGACGTGTTCTGGACATTTCCTTTTCTCACTGAAAAGATAAAAACATACAGTGGATTTCCTGGGTTTGCTCTAGAACTAATAGACTACAGAATTGAAACTATGAATGAATCAAGTTGTCGTTCAGCATAGAGAAAGCAATACATTTACTTCAAGTAAATAGGTCTTGATATCAAATGATTATTAAGGTTCTTATTGCATTTTGTCTCACAAAACTGTTTAAACGTATAAAAGGTGTGTTTAAAAGTATAAAAGGTGTGTTATCAGCTAAAATATTTGTATTTTGTTTTAAATTTTAACTATATGCCACATCTTATTTTGTTGTTAGCAGATTCTAGGCTGATAAACTATTCCAGGTACTGTGAGGGAAAATTTGAAAAGTATTCATATATTATGAGTAGATGTCCTGTTATACAGTTCGTGTGTTTGATTATCTGCACAGAAAGCAGTCTTGTTTTGCAGCATGGCAATGCTGTGTATGAATAATGCATGCTGCTTTTCAGATGAGGTTTTTGCCTGAATTCAGATAATATGTTTAGCATTGAGATTTCAGTTGCACAGTATACATGTGGAGAATTCCGTCTGAAATGGCAGGTTTTTTCTTTACTTTATTTAAAGGAGGACATCTCTATCTTCACTTATCTTAAAACATTTTAATAACTGAGACTACCAATTATGTTTTATAGGATTTGATTTTTGTGCTAAGGCCTTATCAAAAGCATCTAATAACGTGCTTTCTGCTGAGTTAATGATATGTTTTAGATGTCATTTCTTATACCTATCTTCAATAGCCATATTCAGACAGTGTGATTGTAATAATCAAGTTTCAATCAAACCATACTTAGTATGACAAATATTGCCTGAGATTGTAGTGCAGGTATTTGTGCTCTTGATAAAGGGCTTAATTTGACTCGTGGCAGAGAGAGAACCACTATTGATTTTTATATCAGAATACAAAATAGCTTTTATTTGTCATGTATGGGGGAAATTGCTTCTTAATTAAAACTAAATAAAACAGTCACTCCATGGTTTTATGCAATAATACAAAAAGTATCATTTGTGTCTCAAATGTGTTCTTTTACAGGTCTGTAAAGGTTTGTTTAGCAATTATTCTTAACAAGCTAGAACACTTCTTAAACAGCTGCGGAAATCATAATTTTTTTGTATTCCTCCTGGAATGTTTGTAGATTTACTGTACCCCAAGGCTCACCTGTTGTTTTTCCCTCCCCAAAGCAAATGTCAAAGAAATATTTGAACAAACTCTTATTCATCTTCAAATCCCGTTCAACTGGGACTGTGAGTTTATTCGACTGCATTTTGGACATAACAGGAAGAAGCACCTTAACTATTCAGAGTTCACTCAGTTTCTTCAGGTCAGTTATTAACCTTGTTCCAAAGTTGGAACTGAAAGTCATTTAACTTTTAATAATACACTAATACATTATAAATTTTGAGCTCATTCTGGTAGTGATAATCCTTATCTGATACTAATCCTGACAGCTGATGATGAACTGTTATTTCTCCATACCAGTTTTGTAAGCAGTGTGTACTCATTGTGCTGTAACTTGAATACCATCCTTTAAAAGAATGGAACAAAGCATCCTGCTTATGAAGTTAACTATTTTACTGATGGTTGTTAAACTGGGTTGAGAGTCTGCTTTGTCTGTCATAGGAATTCAATAGCAAAACTAAACTCTACCAGAGAAAGCTAGCATACTTAATATAGCCAGTTATTATTGACCATAAAAACTCCCATACAGAGGTTTTAGCTTCTGTAACATTTCTTTAGTTTTATAAACATTCTAATACTTACCACTTTTTTCTCTCACTGGCATGCATGCTACCACACATATATTGGGAGTTGGGTCTTAAATGCAGCCATCTTGCAGGAGGTAAATCTGATTTCCTGTGATGTTGCTGAACTACACTTTATGGATTGGGCTTTAAAGAATTTCACTTGTTGAACTGCACTTTGTGCTAAGCTAAGACATAATAGTTAAAACATATCACGAATTGAACATTATACTGGAAGGAAGGAAAGGAAAATGTCATCTATAAAGGATGGAGAAAGAGCAAATTAGGAGAAATTTACATTGTAATTAATGGAAAAGAAGTTCACAGAGTTGTTGGTAATTGCACTGAATTCCATAAATTAACATACAATGACCACCTTGTCATAATTGCCTGTCTAGTAGACGTGAAGAAAATGAGATTATGCACTTCCAGAGCTGCCTTTGATGCAATAAAAGTTTTGTATGTACTGTCTTGAAAGTAAGGAGTGATAGATGTGCTTTGACATAATCTGTAATTATTGTCCAAGATAAAAATATCTCATAGGATCACAGAATATTTTGGCTTGTAACAGACCTTTAAAGGTCATCTAGTCCAACCCCCCTGCAATCTGCAGGGATGTCTTCAACTAGATCAGGTTGCTCAGGGCTCTGTTCAACCTGACCTTGAGTGTTTCTAGGGATGAAACATCTACCACCTCTCTGGGCAACCTGTTCCAGTGCTTTACCACCCTTACTTAGTTTAAAATCATGACCTCGTTTCCTATCACAGCAGGCCCTACTAAATAGTCTGTCACCATCTTCCTGGTAAGTACTGAAAGGCCGCAGTAAGGTCTCCCAGGAGCCTTCTGTTTTCTTTTCCTCTCCAGGCAAAACAACCCAACTCTGAACCTTTTCTCATAGTGGAGGTGCTCCAGTCCTCTGTCAGTTTTTATGGTCCTCCTCTGCACCTGCTTCCAAAGTGGTTTGTTGGGGACTCAGAGCAGAGTGATAAATGTCTGTTCTGGCTTTATGTTTGTTTTTCCAAGATACTGCCATGTAAGATACAGTAGGCTCTTACTGTCATCATGTAATTAAAACCCTCAGTAGGGAAGGCTAGTATGCGTTGCAGTAATTCCAGTATGTACACAATTTGGATATTTTTATCACTCCTTTTCTATAAGATTGTTTTTCTCTTTTGGTCTAACACCATCTTTTGGGGTTTGGGACTTGAATCAGTGCGGGTTTGTTGTACCCCGATCTAGAAAACGTTGTTCATGAGGTTATGAGAGTTGAGAAATGACTGTAAAGGTGATATAAGCTAGATGGTTTGCCCTCTTCTTACTGTCTGTCAGAACGTGGTTATTTTTTTAGCAGCTTCTAGAGGTCTGAATGACAGCTGAATGGGCTTTATTGTTTGCTTGAATGGAAGGAAACAACTTTTTCTGGAATAGAATTTACAACTATCATTATTATCTTGAGGTTAGGTTACCACAGTGATCTTTGTATGAAGGTTTTTGTAGTTTGTATAGGAGTTTTAAATTGTCTGAAATGAGTGACCATTTGTGGCATTATGGGAGATAGCTGTTTGGGGCAATCTAAATCCATATTATATAATTTTCACTGTCCTGTTTATTTTCAAGTACTTTCCAGTGAGTTAGTATATAATAGCCCAATCATATTTCATCTTGGATATGTAAGAGATCATCTTGCTTTGTGTCTTCAAGATCAGTATCAGAAGTTTTTCTTGCCCTTAAGTATTTAATTAAGGAATAGATAGCAGGCAGGATATGGGCATGGGAAGTTAATTTCTTAAATAATTTAGTGAAAGTGCATACTTACTTACAGTTGAATTGAGACTTTTCTTTGACATGAATGAATCTGTGGATAAAATCAGTGGATAAAATCTGAATGAATCTGTGGATAAAATGCAGACTTCTTATTTCAGTTGAGCTGGCCTTGAAGTTTGAACTGCAGTTATGCTATTGTCTATATGCACAGACCTGTTGAAGCATAAGAGTATGAAATTAGTGAAAGTTTTGTGAACAGTGGGTTGCAGAATTACTTCTAATCTGCTATCTCTGAATATTCATTCTAGGAGCTGCAGTCAGAACATGCAAGACAAGCCTTTGCATTGAAGGACAAAAATAAAAGTGGTCTGATAACTGGGCTGGACTTCAATGAGATCATGGTTACCATTCGCTCCCATATGCTAACTCCATTTGTGGAAGAAAATTTAGTTTCAGTAAGTGTTGACAAAAAAGTGCCTTGATTCAGTGTTTAATAGCAGTCATGTTTGAAGATGGCACAGCTTCTTTCCCACTTTGTCTTCTACCTGTTTCTCACTCACTGCCTTGGTGCTAGAGATTATCAGCTTCGTATCAGAGTGGGCAGGATGAAACATGGCAGCATTCTTTGGCTGCAGTAGTGAAAAGGGTGGCAGTCTGGTTTGCATGTTTGAAGTGCCATTGGAAGCAGTTTGAGTTGGTCTACTATAATTTCCACCAGAGCAGGGCAAACTACTTAGTACAGAAAGAATCATAGAACTGTAGAACAATATAGGAAAAACCCTTAAAATAATCAAATCCAATGGAAGTTATTTAGGACAAAAGCATCCAGTTTTTTTATTTGAATTTATGACATCTCAGGAGCTGGAGACTACTTAAAATTTTGTCCTTTTATATACTCTTGCATTCTTTTCTTTTTCAGATCAGAATTTGGAAAATCAGTATGTAGAGTCTAGAGGTAGAATGGTTACAGCCCTGATAGTTTGGCAAGATCTGTAGGTAAAGTAATAACATACAAGTTATAGTCTGAAAGTATGTAGTATGAAAATTACATAAGAAAGAAATTTATATAAAAAAATAAAGTAATAACTTTTATCTTACTATCTTACCTATAAATCTTGCCTTGCCTTACTCATAAGGCATACTGTCTTCTAGAAAATTTAGAGTATATACTAACTTTAGACTTGGAATTAAATGGTCATTGATGTATGTGATGCAAGAAATCAGTTACTGCCTTTATCTAAAGGCATTGCATTTGCATGCATTTCTCTTTCAGAAGATTACTTGATAGACACTTTTAATGTGTCTATCAGATAACTTGAACAATAACCTACTTATATGATTATTTCCTAATTGTTTCCTAGTGTTCAATCTTTACCACAAAAATAGTATCCTGTTTAATAATTCTCCCCTCATGTTTCTATTAAAAATATCTTAAAATTACAGGAATAGAAATATATCTTTAATTCTTTAATAATTTGCTCAAATTAGTGTTTCTGTAATTGTAGTAACATGTAAAAGTGCTTAAGGCACTTAACTGTTTTCATTTAATTTTTAAAGGTAGCTGGTGGAACTGTATCACATCAGGTCAGCTTCTCCTTTTTCAATGCATTTAATGCCCTTTTGAATAACATGGATCTTGTTAGGAAGATATACAGTAATATAGCAGGTGCAAGAAGAGATGTTGAAGTCACAAAAGGTAAGATATATTTCCTACAGTTAATTTTTTAATTCTGTCCATTTTGTAATTGGTGATGCACATGGGTTCAGGGGAGTCAGAAGTGAGCTTATGGCCACTGGGAAAGTGTTTTTTTTAGCTGTGGGTGATTTTCACGCTCACAGGTTAGTAAATATTTTCAGTTAGGTCATTAAGGAGAAGGTTCTGGCAGGAGTTGTGTTGGCCTTATTGTTTAAATGAGTAACTGCAAGTCAGTATATACAGAGGATTTTACAGCTCTTTGTTGCTTAGAGATAGGAAGTTCCTAGGGAATGTGGTGGAATTGTTAAAGTTTGAAAATCCGAGTGGTTTTATATATAGATGATGCCAGTTAGTATGTAACAAATCCCTGTGCATGTGAAAGGTTGCCCTATTTCAGTCTTGCCACAGACATAAGCAGATTGCTTTTGTAGCCATTTTATGACAGATTTTATCACCAATTTTACTACCTGTATGGATGGGACCTGCCAAACCATTGTGTGGTAAAAAGCATGCCAAGTTCTTTTTATTCTTTTTCTTCTTTGTTTAGCTTATATTAATATGCTCTGCATAATTTTCCCTAAAGGAAAGCATAAAATGCCTGTTCTCGTCCTCCAAATTGTCCTAACAAATTGCCTAGCAATGTTTTTTGGTACAGATGCATAAATACATCTTGCTTGGATTTGTATTGAGAAAAAAGGCTGCTGGGTTTTTGCTGCTCAGACTTGTTAACTGCAACTTGCCAATTATGTCATAAACATGTTGTGTAATTTGGCCAGATGAATCCCTAAGCTTGGAGTCATTCAGAGCTATGAGAGGAAGAAGTGTGGACAGGATGGGAATAGATGAGTCAGATGCCCTTAAAGCTGTGAAGAATGGACCATTGTTCTGTTGTGTTCTGTTTTGCAGAAGTTCAGAAGCAAGAATCACAAATTGTGGGTGTCGTTTTATTAGCCTTGCTAATTTGAGGATTTTTATTGTGAATACTTGCCATAAGTCAGAGTTGTGGAGTCAGACTTGGTCTGTGTTGGGAAGGCCTGTTTCAGGATAGGTGTTCTCCTAAAGATACCTTTTCCCTTTGCATTATGGATTTTGCTTCTTGGTGATAGACTTCATTTTTATGATAATAAAGTTATTTGAAAGGATTCAAAGAGGAAATTTGACAAATAACACAAATGTTGTATTTCTCTTTCCCTTTTAAATCCAGAGGAATTTACACACTCTGCAATCCACTTTGGACAAATTACACCACTGGAAATAGATATTCTCTACCAACTTACAGACTTATACAGTGTTACTGGGTAACATAATAATGAATTTTATAATTTTGCAATCATAATTTTTGTTTTCTGTGTCAGCTCTTATTTTTGTCCTAATTTTAAAAGGTTTTGTGTTCCATTATATTTTGTTACAGTAGTTTATTCAATGTAAATTGATTTTGTTGTGTCCATGGGTTTTGTAAGTGAATAGTGTATGTCAAGCACAATTATTAATTGTTATATTATAGGTATACATATGAAGTAGCAAAATACAATACCCCCAAAAAGCTACAAATGTGCTGTTTGATGTTTTGCATGTATCTTTAATGCATGCAAAATCTTAGGTAGAAATAGCTAGAAATGGTTTAATTTGTGTATTGTATTCCTTATTACTAGTAATGAAGAACTTGCTTCTGAATAATCCATGTTCCCTTCATCTTCAAGCATTCTTTAATGCAGTGTAGCACACTTCTTAGGTCTGCATTCAGATATGACAAGTGTCTTTTTTTAAACTCAGGTGTAGTTTGTGGGGTGTGGCCAGGAATACTGTACTGAATATGTTTGATGCTTTATCCAACCATAATTTGCTTTTCTCTGCCTTGTGTAAAGGCGCTTAACTTTGGCAGATATTGAGAGAATAGCACCACTGGCTGAAGGTGCATTACCTTACAACCTGGCAGAGCTCCAGAGGCAGGTGGGTAGAAGAAAAAAAATTGAAATTGAGTGAATGTTAAGATATACTTGCAAACGAAAAATAAGAGTAATGCACTTTAAACAGATTCCTGACAAGGGGAGCATGCTGTGTGTATTGCTGTAAGGATAGCAATGGAGCCAGCTGTTAGATACTCTATGTGTCTAGACAGTGTATGAGATGTCAGAATGGCCTGTTTAGATATGAACATATATGGATACTTGGATTCCTTACCATGAATACATTTGTTCACTCCTGAAAAGGCTTTTCACAGGGCACAGCCCTCCAAGAACTTCTCCAGTGTGAGTCTTTCCTGTGGAACCCAGTTCTTTACAAACTCCTCCAGTGTGTGTCCCTGCCACGTGGTGCAGTCTTTCAGGAATAGATTCACATGGGTCCTCTGTGCAGCTACAGCCTCCTTGGGTGCACCACCTGTTCCTGTGTGGGGTCCTACACGGTCTGCAGGGGAATCTGTACTCCAGTGCCTGGAGCACCTCCTTCTACTCCTTCACTGACCTTTGTGCCAGCAGAATCGTTCCTCACATATGTTCTCACTTGTCTTGTCAGCTACCATTGCACAGGGTTTGTACCCCCTTCTTAAAGACATTGTCCTAAGAGGTGCTACCACTGACACTGATGGACTTGACCTTGGCCAGCGGTGGGTGTTGGCTCTGTCAGACATGAGGGAAGCTTCTGGCAGCTTCTCACAAAGCCACCCTTGTATCCCCCACCCCAGATTTGGCACACAAACTCAATACAGGTAGTAAAAAAATGAATATTAAATGTAAAGGTTATAAATGTGTTCTTTTTTGAAAAATGGGATGAAATATTGGCTTACCCATTTATCTAAAATGATAATTGAGTTTTACTGTACTTGCTGGCTAGCCAATCTAGACAGTAGAAGGGAACTTCAAATATATTAGGATTGATGAAAAGGGTAGAATTAGAAGATTAAAAAAAAACTAGAATTAGAACATGAAAGATATAATAGAGTGTTAGCTCTTTATTTCACCAGAGCTTTATGTTTGCTAGCTTTGCTTTTGTCGTAGTTTCCTTAATAAACACTACACATGTATGGTACAGCATAGGAGTTCCAGGCTGTGCAGTTGGATATACATTGTTTCTTACTTCAGTGGCTCATTTTACAAATGTAAGAGCTAAAGATTTAGGACCAAAGATTGTACAGGTGTTTAACTTACATTTTAGTTACTGTTATTAGAGCTGAATTTGATCATTTGGTTCTCTTTGAAACAGATTAGTCTGGAGCAGTGTCTGCTCTGTCCTTAATGTTAGTGCTCCCATGTCCTTGGTTGTCCTTAGGCATTGGACATACCTGAGCCAATACACGTCCAAAACCTACTTAGTGGTGACAGTCTTCCTGTGGATTCCTGATGACAAGAACCATGGGATGGAATGCCTCAGTAATGTGGATACAATGTTTATACAGGCTAATAAATATTTTTGAAGAAGTTTTGTAATGACATTTCACTGTCAGCTTTAATCAGTGTCTTTGTACTCACCTCTCTGAATGGACAAAATACTGACTTACGTCACTTTTCAGAGCTACCTTTGTAGCTTGGCACTCTTTCAAAACGAGCTCACTGATAAAAGTTTCCCTCATCACTAGAACAGAATATACTCTCTTCACACTCTTGAAGTAGTACATTATATTTTCATCTTATTCTACATTCTGTGTTAAAACCAGATCCCAGAAAGCAAAATAATTTCATTTTATTTAGTTTATAAGGAACAGTCTTTTATTAGACCTTATCTTAAGTGAACAGTAAGTTAAGTGTATTGACAAAATGATAGATATCAGTTCATGAAGAGCAGATATCATCTCAGTGTGGGCCAGCTGTCCCTGGGAAATGAAACGAATTCTGTAATCAGTTTTATATGATTTAAAAATCCCTTTGTAAAGAAAAATATAAATTTTTACATAAAATCACTCTGTATAGATTTGGTAGAAATGAAAATTAGCCTGCTTTCAACCCTGTTTACTTTATTGTCAGTTTTTTTCATTGTGTAAGATTTTTTTAAAGCTTAGCAGCTGAATATCCTATGGGGATGACAGCTACAGTAATTTTCTCTTTATAAATATTCATGATTTGAAAGCTATAGCATTAATTACATTCATTTACATATCCATCTGAACACACAAGTAAACTGAAAACTTTGTGAACACTTATTTAATAATATAAAAGTGACATTTCCTTCAGAAAGAATTTGATTTTTAACATTCAGTGGTGCATTCACTAAGATTAATGTCTAAATGCAATGATTGGATTTTGATGAGAACCGTGTGAAGCTTCAGAAAAAAAGAATAATCTTAAACCAGCTGAAAGGCAGCAGGTGTGCTAAACTAGGAGAAAATTTCAGTGGAATGAAGAACTAGTTCTGCTTCTAAGGCTTTTTGGGGTATATTATTGCATGTGTCTTTTATTTACATGAATCAAAAGGAATATGTCTGAATTTTTAAATATATTTTCATGGGTATTTTGGTTTTATTATCCTTGGGGGGTTTTGTGTGTAGTTTTTTTGGTTTTTTAATAGGAAGTCATAGTGGTTTTACAATAATGAGGATATTCTTTGGATTTATTGCTTCTGTTGCTTGTAAAAGCAGTACATTTGATTTATGCTTTTTTATGCTGGTCTGCATGTGCAGTGTGTAATTTTGGTGCTCCCTAGAATTTCTCTATTCTTCTCTGTTAAGCTATATTGTGGGGGAGGAGAATGTCTTGTGAAGGGAAGTGGTTTTAGCTGTACCTTTTTATTCTGTGGAAAAACGGTATAAAATATAATCCATGGTTTTTCACAGGTAATGACCTGATCTTGACCCCATAGGCTTTTGTCCTGTGCTGTGGATATACCATGTAACACCTTATGCAATGCAGGCAGCTTTCTGCACATCCAGTGTAACACCAGCCCAGACAGAGCAGCTTGTGCTGAGGCAGGGGCTGTATTTCTGTGGGGCTTCTGTGAGCTGAGCATAGCTTGGCTGGATAGCCTTGGAGAGGGAGCTGAGAAGTGTCTGTGTGGTAATGTTTGTGAAAATTCCTAATCTGCATCAGTCTGGGGTCTGTGGACATTCCAGCTGTCTGCCAGGGGCACGTCTGCTAACAGGACAGGACACTTTTAGGAAGAACAGATCTGTGTTTGGAAAGTGGACTTCAGTATCTGCTTTACTAGGGAATTTACCAGTTAATATCTTGGCCCCTTTGATAGCCCAAACAAGCTATACTGTGTAATATCAATTCTCCTCTAATTGTCTTATTTATGTTTGGAAGGAAATTTGGCCCATCTTACATATTTTATAGTGCAAGTTCGTGAACATGTCTTGTTAATCAGTTACCTTGTTTCTAATGGCCATTTAATAACATAATTATGAGTCTCTGCAGATATTTTCTGTGCAGACTGTATTATTTAGAATACTTAACACATTTATAATAGTGTATGTAATTGAAAGGATTGAGGTCAGCATTGCTCTGTAAATTAGAAACTGCATGAAAAAGTCTTGTGGAGAATACTTTTAGGAATAATTGACTTTTGGCTTGTTTTGAAGACATGAAATCTCATGTTTGTGCTATTCATTAGTGGATATGTAATCTTAAAATATGTCTTGTGCTGATAGAGCCTGTCTGTGAGATATTTTGGGAATTCCTTTTGAAATACTGAATTTTGAGTCAAAAGGGAGTTCTATGCCTTACAAATTCAAAGGCAACACAATAGAAAATAGCAAAGTTGTTTAGAGTTTCTGTCTTCTTTTTCTTGAGTATCATTGTTTTGGTTATACTGGTGTCCTGGTTTGGCACAACCAAGAATATATAAGGAATATTTTCTAAAAGAAATATTTGGAAAATATGCTTCTTCCATCAGGCACAATAGACATAATCTAGTAATTATTTTTGAACATAAAGCTACTAATTTTTATCAGATTCTTTCTGTACCATTGTAAAAGCAATTCACATATGCCTTTGTTTTCCTGTGCAGATTTTTCAAGCTTTTTTTCATTTCTTTTTCCCTCACACAGCAATCTTTTGGAGAAGTAGGCAGACCTATTTGGCTCCAGATAGCTGAGTCAGCTTACAGGTTCACTTTAGGCTCAATTGCTGGAGGTGAGTAATATTTGTGCTTTCTGTTTCCAGGCTTGGGTTAATTTAACACTTTTGCCAGACTACTTTAAGGTGGATGTCTTAGTTATACACATGTCAAATCAGATGTTTGAACCATTTTGGTTGTGCTATTCATTTCTTTCCTTATTTCTTTTCCTAGCTTGAGTTCTAGAATCCCTCCACAGTACCTTGAAACTGCCAGTAACAAATTTCCTTAGTGGTAATTCAGATGGGTGTTGTACACACCTTGTTTTATGTAACAGTGTAATCCATTTTCCTTGAGACCTTTTTCCTAGATCTTTGTTGTTCTTCTTTTTTACCTCTGACATGCCAGATGGTCTTACCAGCTTATATAGTCTTTGTTTTTAAATAAATGCTGTAGAAAATCACAATAATTATATACTACACCAGCAATGATGTTGCAGGAATAATGCTCCAGATGCTTTCTTACAGCTGTTGGTGCCACTGCAGTATATCCCATAGACCTGGTGAAAACTCGTATGCAGAATCAGCGCTCCACAGGTTCAGTCGTAGGAGAGCTGATGTATAAAAACAGCTTTGACTGCTTTAAAAAGGTTTTGCGTTTTGAAGGCTTTTTTGGTCTTTACAGAGGTAAGTGAATTTAAAACAAAAAAAATATATATCAAATCAGTAATTTTCTGTCCCTCTTTTTTTTAATACCTCAACAGCTAGTTTTCTATGGGAAAATCAGAATACTTGATATCATGTCTAATTTTGCTTTCATTTCTGAGCTCAGTATTTATTTTCTGTTGTGGACCCTTCATCATAAACAATTGCTGGGAAAAACTGGGCTTTTTTTTGTTGTTGTTAGTGATTTGCTCCTTAAGTAATTTAAAGGTCTAATTTTTGGGCTGTAAGTGTTAAGGATATAATTGTAATCTCACAAACTAAGGATTGCAACTTTTGCCTGGGGTCAGACATCAGGAGCAGATTAGCATTTGAGGAATAAAGATTGGTTTTACAGCAAATATTTTTTGTTGAGAGACAAAAGACAGTAACTTGGAATTGTATCTGTAAACTGGATGCAAGATCTTATGCCTCATAGTTTTGCAGGTAGTCAGACTTGTTTTATAATTTTATCTTGTGAACAGAAGTTGCATTCTGCTGTTGAATTATGTTGCTCTGTTTTACTTTAAAATCTCACCAATGAAATTTAGAAAATTGTAATTTTGAAAAAGAATAAAACTTAGAGATACAGGTTAAGAGTTCAGCTTTTTATCAGTTAGGCTGAGTTTTAATCACATTGGTAAGGTGACTTACATACAGGGTAAGTGCTTGCCAGCCCTCTGAATAGATACTTAGTCGAATTCTCTATTTTTAATTCTAATTTCCCATAACTTCATTAAGTTCACAATTTTCATAAGGATCAGCAAGGTATTTATTAATTGGCACACCTGGTTCTTCAGCTGCAGCAAACTCACATGATGGCTACAGCATTTTGTTCTGCTTTGTGATCTGTTCTGGCAGTAAAGACAGTGTCCTTTATGGACAGTATCTAAGAAGTTTTGCATGTGAAAGTCTGTGTGTTCTGGTTAAAGAGCATTTTGTGGTCTTTCGGGATTTTGCTATGCAAGTAAGTAAGGGAAGGAATATATTAGTACAAAAAATAGCTGTAGTCTGTGTAAATTATGTCTTACTGGTAAATTGTTTTCTTTTTTTGATGTTAAATCTTTCATAAATGCAAATACTTGAGACTTGAGTTACATCTATGAGACTAATTCTTCAGTGCTGTTCTACAGTACTGATCTCTTTCTCTTGCCCCCCCACCCTATTTTTGCACAGCAGCATCTAAAATAAATTTTTTTTTGTTTCTGACCTTACTCAAGCACTTTGAAATCAAAGATGATTCCACTGGCGAGTTAAAAGCAGTGCTTTATACTTGAAAAAAATGTTCTTGCTTGAAAGAATGTCAGTTTGCTAAACTTTTTAATAGCCTGTTTAATAATTGTCTTTAAGATTGTTTAGGGTAAGAAGTTCATATAGTTGTTTTGAAATTGTTACGGTTAGCGGTCAGCTTGTTGCTAAGATTTGGACTCGGAAATTTAGATGGTCTGTTGGAAGTATGTTAAACTAAACAGCAGAAACACTTATGGAGTTTACTGTGGGTCTGTTACTGGGTTCTTATATTCCTGAGCTGAATTATCCTAATTGGATTGTAATATAACAGTACATCTATACCATAATATAATGGTACAATGTAGTTTTTTCCTGCAGTTTAAAAATAGAACTGAATGCAAACTGGAAATGTTATTATTCTAAATAAAAACTTACAGTTTTCGGTCAAGAAAATAAAGACACTTTTGTGTCTTGGCATCCAACTTCAGAACTAATAAAGTTTCTTCTCAGGTCCCTTACTAGACCATGCAGTGTCCCAGGTTCTCTGGCACACCTAATGTGTGTGCCCAGTGAGTTCAGCTACATAAAAAAAGGGAGTGGGGGGATTGTCTTGCAGTGTTTTGTCTGGTGGTTTTGGGTTTTTTAAGTATAGGCATTGCAGAACTAGATTGTCGTTTCATGGCAGATCAAAAATTCAGGCTGGGAGGGCACCATTTCTTTTTGTTACTGTAAGCTTTTCTTTGTGCTTAATAACTGCCTTTCCTCAGCACAGTCTGTCTGTAAACCACACAGAAAGTACTAGAAGAAAACTCTACACTGCCTATATTAACTGCCACACTTTCTATTAAGGCACCTTTGTTCTGAGGTGCCTTTTAAGGAAGTAGTATAAAAATTCTGCAGAATGAGTACCTCTGGGAATTTTGAACATTTATCATTTTTAGCTGTGATTTCTCTGTACTTAACTAATAGTTGAAAGTGGGATTGATACAGTTTTGTTGCTGTGGGGTTTTTGGTTAGTTAAACTGGCAAACACTTTTGACAAAATGATATTCCATAACCATGGAATAACATTAGGAAGTGACCATATCCAATAAAAAGAACTTTCTTTTAAGTTCTAAAGGTCTATACCTATGCCAAAACGACTGTGGAGAAAATTGACTTAAAAATAACAGATGCTGTTACAATGTGTTATGTTAGGAAGTTAAGACTGCCATCTACTGATTTTTTTCTTAAACCTATTAGTTCCTAGAAAAGTGTACGAGCGTTTTTCAAATGACAGTTCATTTTCATAGTAGCTATTTTCCAGGAGCAAGGCCTTGCCAAAATCAGTTTCTGTCCCCTAATCCCTCCTCTTAGCAAGATAAAATATGCTTATTAGTAATAGAGTTTAAAGAATTTCATGCCACCATGTTGAACTGAACAAGAGAAAATCCTTTTTACCCTTAGTTGACTCGAGTCTTCAGAAAACTCAGGTTAGTGAGTCAAGTAGAAGTGAGTTGATAATTTATCATAGTCATGTGTGTATCTCACAATTAGTATCCCATTTTAAAAAGTGATTGCAAGCTTTATGGGAAAATGATGCTAAGGGGCTATAAAAATCAAGCAAACTCTTATGTAGTAGACATATCCAAGGTATATGTTTGGTCCTTAAACTTATTTCCTTCTGTACAGGAACGGCATCAGGCTTGACTTGGTCAAGGAAGGCAGATCGGTCACACATTTCATTATCATTTCCAACAGAAATTGTAATTTAAATTATAGTGGTATGAACATGCAGTGCTCCAGCAGCATCCCATACTTAAATGCCGTCCACCTCAAAGGATATTCCCTGTGCAGAAAGGCATGTCTGTACAGCACTGATAATATACTATTTTCTCTATTAGGAAGATAATGTTGCCTTATGATGTCTTTGTTTCTATAGGCTTGTTACCACAGCTGATAGGTGTTGCTCCAGAAAAGGCTATTAAGCTAACTGTACGTATCTTTTTTTTTTTTTCTTTCCTCCCTGGCATCCTTTTGTTTGTTAACATGCACAGGATTTATTTCCTAATATGTGTGAAGGATGACCACTAACAAGCATTCTAATATATATGGCTACAGATGTACTTGATATATATTAATAAGGAAGAAAAATAACTTAAAATAGAGTGTAATATATTGTATCTTTATTAGGTTAATGACTTTGTCAGAGACAAATTTACTAAGAAAGATGGTTCCATTCCATTACCTGCAGAGATCCTTGCTGGAGGCTGTGTAAGTATCTGTCCTGTATTCCTAGGAAAAATAGATTCTCAGTCATGTCCAGAATAGTTGGAATGACAGTTAATGGGTGTGCTTTGTCAATTTGAACAGGAGTGCTCTTTTTTCTCCCAGTCACAAGAACTAAAAAAAGTACTTTTTCTGTTTGGAAAACTTAGCATACTTCTGAATTAAGTTCTCTTGGAATGATGTGCTTAAGCAACTTGTTTTGGCCCAGTTTCTAACTTTCAGTCTCAGCAGTGGTTCTATTCACAAAGTCCGAAGAAGAGGGTGCCCTGTTGTCCCTTTCCATATGTTCTGCTGGGTTGCCATTCATCATTAATTTGAGAAGATACAGGTACTCCTTGAGAATGGATTATAGGCATGATAAAATTTCCTTCAGGGGAGGGATGGAGATGTCTAGAATGGTTTAAGAAAATCTAATTCTTGCTGAAGATTTTAAGAAGGAAAAGAAATACACTCTTAAACTTGCTGTATGTGAAATTTTTACTGCTGTGAAAATATGGAAAAAAGGAACAATATAGCCTTACCTTTCAGGTAACATGTATAAGTGACTTGTCTGTTTAAATGACTTTGTATAAAATGCAGCTATGTTACTCCAGATGCTAATTACATCCCTCATCCAAATAGAGCTAAAAAACAAACCATGTTTTTGTTGAAATTGAGGGCTGTAATTCAGTGAATGTTTTAGCAATCTGTAAGTGGTTTGAATTGATATTGATGATAGATTTCTTTTGGTTTTGCACATTGGCTAATTTCATTTGTGGGATTCCCTGACAGTTGTTAACCCTATAATATGTTTAAAGCTTGAGTTGGGTTTCTTTTGTAGCAGAGAACACTAATGACTTCCAGTTGAGTAGGCTGACAGGCTGGTATAAAACCTCCTTGGCTTACAACAAAACCTGGGGCAGAAAGGTTGTTGACCTCTGCAAACTTTTAATTCAAAGAAACAGCCCTGAAGGGAGACTGCTTATAGTTCTGCCTGATTGAATTTGGCAGCCTGGTACATGCTTGAGTCTTCACCTGTCAGTGTACAAAGTTTATTTTCTGAGAAATGTGAGAAAGCAGCTCTAATGCATAGCTAGCAGAAGACTAACCTTTTTCTAGAAAGCTCAGTAACACAAAAAGCAAATACAGGTCATCTATAATGGCAGAGAATATATATTCATTTGTGTTTGTGTTGTGCTTAAATTCATAATTAAAATCAAACATCTGATAATGAATTTTATTATTTTACATTATTTTATACTGAAATATATAATACTAAATTCAATCTACATTAGAGCCTTTTTCACTTGCTAGGTACCCCTTTTTCAAAATAACTTCATTGTCTTTCTGTAGTGAATGTGCAAAAATTGGGGAGAAATTGAGTTTCAGATAAGCTTTCAGAGATTTGGGTGTCTTTTTGAAGATGAGCAGATTTTTAGTCTGTCCAAACACAACACCTTCTAGGTGACTGTCCGAGCTGATATTTTCATCTCCTTTTTCAAGACAATATTAATCTCACTCAATCTGGGGGAATTTTAAACAAAATTATAGAAGTGTTGGTCAGTTCAGCAACCTGAGGGATGTTTCTTTGTAGCTTCCTCTGGATCATCTGATATCTTACCAGCTGAAGATTTTTTTGTCTCTACTGCTGCTTAGTTCAATTTTAGCAATTCCTCTTCTTTCTAAATAGCAGAATCTTTGTAAGCCTATAAGGTTAAGAGTCTGAAAGTAACAGTTGGCTAAAGCAGGGGCAATTAGATATTGGTCTTTCTTTTTTTTCATCCTCAGACCTTCTCGTTCTCATTTTGACAGCTCTTTTCTGTGTTGACTTGCTTGGAAATAGTGTTGGTTGTCACACTTCTGTTGTTACTGTGTTCTGTTTTTCTACACAATATTATGGGGCGCAACCCAAAAACTACAGCCAGGGAAGGGCCACAAGTAAGCTTAGTCCACTTCCTTGTAGGGGCACAAAAGGCTTTGTGCTTGGGTGATGCTACCTTTCATTTTTCCTTTATTCTCTTCCTTCTCTGTTAGTACAAAAGGATGGGTTAATGTGAGAATATTTGGATTTTATATATATCAAAATTATTTTCAGCATTTGGATTTGAGTAACTCAGATTTTTGTGGCTTTTTGTTATTGTTCAACTTAAATATTTTGCTAATAGTATACTATAAAATATAGGTTAAAATAAAAACATACTTTTTTATCTTGTCGTAATATCAGAAGAAATAGTGTCATGCCCACATGTAGTTCTCAGAGATGAACTTACTACTGTCTCTGACCCTCACTTACCTGTGTTTAGTGTTGAACTATCTCCTCATTAACAGGAATGATGCAGTTTTTGATAATTTCTGATATGGAACTGCAGGTGGATGAACAAGATGAGCATGGCATATTTTCAGCCATTTTACAGAGTTATAGCAGAGACCTTTCATACTTTTAAAAGCTTTCCCTCTTGCAAGATGTACAAAAGCACATTGTGCATGCCACAGTCCTCAAACAGCAATCAAAAGAATTCTTGTGAGGAAGTGGAGGCAGTTTGGGAAAGATTCCAGCAGACATAGCAAATTCTCCTCTCTGGATGGCAGTGCTGCATCAAAGCTTATGTGTGGTGTTACAGTCTTCTAAGACCCACGCATAAGGACAGGTGAAACCTTTGACATTAAGGCAGTGGTGGTTCAGGAGACCCTGTGTAGGCCAGTCAGTGTCCCCAGCTCTGCAGTATCTGGAAGCAGTGCTGGACTGTCCAGCAAAGGGGACACTCACAGGCATGGCCCTCCTCCAGAAATGCTAACACTGAGAGACCGAACCGCTTTGGCCAAAATCTTACTTCTCAGGCTCCAATCATTCTCAGCTTCTGTAAGCCTTTGGAGTGAAGTCGCGTTCCCAGGAAGAAAAAACATTGTCATTCTCCCAGCAGTTAGCAAAGCCTTCCTTACTGCAGTGCCTGTTGGTGTGGTCAGCTGCCTGTCTGTTGTCTTTCCTTCCTTACTGCAGGGCAGGGACCTCCCGCAGGCAGCCCGTGCCCTATGCTCCTTTAAACCTTCCTGCTGGCTGCTGGGCAATGTAAATGTCATTGGGAAGTGCAGGGTCTGCTCTGTCAGAGCCCAAATATTCCCAGCTGCTCTCAAGCTGTAGCTGTATTTGAAAACTGCAGAGCAGCTACGTTGGGCAGCTCAGTTACAGCAGTCAGGTCATACCTGTCAGTGAAAGGGCTCTCGTCCCTGATGGATGAAACTGATATCCCATCTTCCTACCTGCCTGAAGCATGCTGGTTTGTTAATCATTAACAGCACTGTCCATATTTACACACTTTCAGAGCAAACAACTTCTTTCCCTACTGTTACTGTAATTAATTGAATTGAACTGTAATTCAGTGATTAACCTGCATTCCTGCCTTTGAAGTTTTCAGCTACCATTAGCTTTGAGTTGCAGGGAGACTGAGTGAGGCTTTGGCAATGCTTTCCTCTATCCCAGCAGAGGCCTGGGAAGCAGAGTTCATGCCTGATATGGACAGTGCTTCCCAGAGGAGCTTACCTGCATGACACATGTGAGTACATCCTGAAGGACAAGGTGCTGTAGGGAGCTGCTCATCCTCAGTTGGGAAGCAATGTTGAAGTAGACAGACACCTAATGCTGTGTAAATGGTTCATGGTAACTGTTACAGTAGACAAAGATACTGTGATTTTAGGCTGTAATTTCTATGAGTTACACAGGAAGAAATGGATTCTTCCCATCCTGTGCGTGGTGCTTAACATTTTTAATGGATGAATTGTGTTTCATCAGAAAGATGTTTTTGCTTTCTGCTGTAGGAAGAAAGATGATATGGGGTGCCAGGCAGAAAGGGTCTTGAGAACCTTTGGAGATGTAGGCAATGCATCTGTTGATAATTAGAGGCTGGGATTGTGTGTATGTGTGTTTGTGTTTGCACATACATACACGGGGAGGTTCGAATTTACCACTGATTTTGTAGTTTCCACAAACATTAAATCTAAGATTGAGTCTAAATATTTTTGGTATACATGTAAGAAATAATTTTCATACATATTTATGTATATGCATCTCAAGCGAAGATACGTTTTGTGTGTATGTATATAAATACACACAAAAATGCATATAGATCTATCAGGTGAATAGGAGCGTGTCAAATATTTAGTTTGGAAAAAATAATGTAAAAGTTTAATGGTTTTGTTTAACAAGCAAAAAAAATAGAGGTATAGCTGTCAGACTGCTCTTCCTTCAAAACCCTGAAGATACATTACTTCTTTTGTTTAAAAGAATAAAGTTAGAAGCAGAATTAAACTTCACTTTATCTTGATTTCTATTGTGGACATTTAAAATCAGGGAGAAAATGATTGTTTAATAAAAGAGACAGTCAGCTCACTCCAGGTTCTTGAACCATGTCAGCTTTGCCTAGAGAAAGAAATGCAAGTTCTTTTGATGTTTTTAAACAAGACTGTTTTAAGTAACATCTTATTTTAGCTGCTTCTGTGGGACATAGTTGTGGTCCAGGATGTGATGGTTTCTAAAGGGAAGGAAGGAAGGGCTTGAAGTAGGCCTCTCCCCTTTGGAGCATATGCCTCTCGGGTGGAATTGGAAAGGGCAAGAGGTCTCATGTTGCAGGGTCATTTGTGTACTTCCTTCAGCCTTTGGCATGTCATGGGGCATTTGCTGTGGGATCTCAAACTACATCTTTTCTCTCATAACCTTTGCTGTCAGATTTAGTTCCTTTATTTGCTCCTTGTAGAGTTATTTTACATGACATTAAGGTTAAGTAGAAGCTTTTATTACTGGTATTTTTGATGTGTATGAATAACCTCCATTCAGAAACAAATTTGTCAACCTTTTTTAAAGTGTCTGTTGCAATTTATGTGTGAAGCGAGGATTTCTGAGAGAGCAATCTAGATTTACTGCACCATCTCCAAAAGCAATTCAGGGACTGCAATGTATACCTCTGTGTGCATGTACGTGTGCATGTGTATTTAACGTACATAGCTGACAGCTGAAGTAAGAGACTTTGAAAAAGAATGATGCTGATTGCTAATGATTTGCACAGGAACATGGAGATTTGTACTGCAAACCTACATGCTTCATTTTTATTTGGAGATCCTTTGTGTCATTCTCCTCTGCATCCTTTTCTGCAGAGTGCTCTTCTTTTCCCCAAGGCAGCACTCTCCTCTGCCTCGCATGTTCTTTGTCAGATAGATAGCCACCTTTTACTTAAATAGGAAACACAGACAAACTAAAAAACCACCCTTGCATTCATTCTTTAAAAGATACTCAGAAAAAAGTGAGTTTTCTTGTTTTACATGGTCTGTAATAAAGTCAAAGCTTGTCCTGTCTGCACTTGTGATCTGTTGAGGGACCTAACTCATTTGTACCACTCCACTGAATGCAGTGCTCCTCTTCGTGTGAATCAAATCACTGCTGGGCAGAAAAGTTTGCCAAGCTCCAAGTAAAACAGCGGAAGTCAAGACTTGGATAGAAGGACAATACTGCTAATAGGGAGGATTTAACTGGGTATCTAGGTAGTCACAGATCTTTTTGAGAAAGCTGCCTGTTGAGAAGTCTGTCAGCACTGTAAATACTCAATATTCAAAGTGGTGATGTAATTAAAGAACTTTTCAATGGATTTCCTACTGATCATATAAGCATAGGGTTTTCCTTGTATTTTATTTTGCTCAATAACCTGACCACCAAATCATCTTCTGATACTGATGGAATACATAATTCTGTATTAACTATATAGAATTTGTAACATTATATTTAATTAGTGTTGCTACTGAATTATTAAAATGCATTGTGTTCAGTGTCTTTTGCTTTCTGTAGAAGAAGGCTATGGCTGTTTTTAACAGAAAGGTAGGCAGCTGTGCACCTAGGAGAGGAAAATGTTAATTGCAGGAAGATTGAATTCAGGTTAGAAAATAGAGATGTTTACAAATTGGTCTATTTGTGTTTCTGTGGTGGGTGTTAGGCAAATAGGAAGAGTTATTTTGGCTGCTCTGCAGGGTGTGCTAATTTTTAACATTAAAAATAAAAAATGGAATTTCACATATACATGTAAACAAATAATACATATTTAATAGGTGGGTAGCTGGTATTTGTTTAGGAGTGAATTGCAACTTTAGATTGTTGCAATCTAAAGTTACTTGAATTTTTTTGTGTGGTCCATTTTATTATGTAGCCAGAACACGCTGCTTAACATTTCATCTACCAAAATAATTTTTTTAAAAGATACAGGGAAATGCTAAACATTTGAAATTGGTTTTATGCTTAATGCAATACAAACAAAAAAAAAAATTAACAGAATTTGCCAGAAGCAAATTGTATAAATTTTATTTAGATTGGAACTTTGCTTAGCAAGACAGCCATTTCATCTTGCGTGCATAGGTGTGTATGAACTGGAAAAGGTGAGATGAGAAGAGAGTCTAAAGAAAGCCTTTGGACATATGAATGGTGTCAGATAACTGAGTAAACACAATGCAGTAAGTCCAAGGAACGTAGAAGATGGGAATCACTTTGGCTGGTCTGGGAGTTCTTGTGATCTTCCTGATGGTTGCAACAAATGTCCATAAAAACATAGGCTTTGATTTGCTTTAGGAGAGATGAAGAAGTGAGGGAATGAAATGTAACTGTATAGACTGATTATTTGAGTGGGAAGTGTTAAAGACAGTAATTACTACAATGGAGATAATCAAAAGCAGCGGTTGATCTCCCACTTTTTGGGTTAAGATGCTTCAGTAAAGCTGTTACAGTGATGATTTTAAATGTCAATATTGAGTGAAGTAATAAACAGGGCTTGCAGTAAAAGGCTCTAAGTCCTCAGTGAAGGCTCAGTGAAGTACGGGATGCTTGGTGAGTGAAGCTGTTGATGGTTCTCGCCCCCAGCCCATAGATACTGCTGAAGTGCTGGGTCTTCTCACTAAGAGCTGACAGGGCTGCAAGGCTCTTTTGTCTCTAGGCTGGAATAATTCAGATTGCCAGCTTCTAAACTGTGTATCTGGGCTGATCTCAAATTTATTCTGCCTGCTGCTGGAGAGAGGAAGATTGTGCTATGTGCAGAAAGGATTAGTGTTCATCAGTTGTCAATGAATTAGCAGAGAACACCATGCAGGCTGTTCAGGAGATGCTGTATCAGACTATTGGTTTTACTTCACTACACCCCTGTATGCACAACCCCCTCCAACCCCCCAGCATCACAAAAAGAGTTTATTGCTTGGGCAATTTAGAAGTGGTAAAAAGTTTTAACTGCAGATGTTCTGCATCTGTTTACTTCACTAAAATTTGATGGGTTGGAGAAATTGATCAGAATTAAGAGGAGCTTTTATATTGTGCAAAAAGTGCTTTTTAAAGGTGGCTGTATTCAAGTGGTTATATGCCACGATTTTTAAGGAGCTTGGTTTAATTTTTAAATGAAAAAAGGTGGCTTAGGAAGAGGGGAGGATAACAAGCTTAGATATAGCTGGATTGTGATGAACCACAAACTTCTTCAGAAGTGAATGGTAGTACCTACAGCAAACCGGGGAGAAATCTAAACATGTCATTTTAAACAGGTTTAAAAACTCTGAAATGGAACTGTCAGATTGAATCTCTCTCAAACCTGGGACAGTTCTTTGAAAGTCTTAAGCTAAAGTGCAGAGTCAGAAGCAGCTTTAAAACACTGCTGCTAGGAAGTTTGCAAGACAGTCCTTCAACAGAGTATTTCCTGCAAGTAAAATCCGTCATGCTCAGCTCAAAATATATGACTCCTGTTTCTCTTTAGTATCATATTTTGAAATGTTAGTCTTCCTATTTAAATTTTATATTTTGTTTTCACTTAGGACTATTACAGGCTGCTAAACAGAACTCCAAACACCTTTTCTAATAATTTAAAATTACACTGTTAAATGCAAATTTACCTTTAAACAGCATCACTTCTAAATGCAAATAGCATGTCTACACATTGGTGGTGGATTATTATTGAATAAACATAAGGTCTTCTTTATGTGTATTTGATGCTCTAGTAGCACAAGTCTAATGATTATTTTAGTTTAGTATTTCCTGTAATATCTGATAGACTTTTAAACACACCCATGACTTCTACAAAGTGATGTTGAGGAGAAAAGCAGAGACAAACTGAATTAATTCACCTCAGGGCACTATAAAATATATATGTAAAATCTATGTTTACAAATCCATGATTTCTGATCTGGGTTTTTTGACTTCAGACAGATGCTTTATTAAATCCCTCTCATATATTTTTACATGAAAATATCAGCCAACGCAGTGAGAAGTGAAGGCACTCATCACCTTGCAAAAGTCAATATGTCACCACATGCTCTAGTAATGCAATTTACTTTCTTTTTCCTTGGGTTTGCAGGCAGGAGGTTCCCAGGTCATCTTCACTAATCCCCTGGAGATTGTAAAGATTCGGTTGCAGGTAGCAGGAGAAATTACTACAGGACCCAGAGTCAGTGCCCTCTCTGTTATAAAAGATTTAGGCTTTCTTGGTCTTTACAAGGTATGTACTTCTGCTTTGAGTGCCTTCATCATTTTATGCTAAACTTCTGTATTGTTGAAACAAAAACTGTTAAAAACAAAGACATCTTTTGAATTTAAAACCAATCTCTTCCTGCAGGGCAGCCCCACAGTGGAAAACTGAAGAAAACTCACTTCTATATTAATGGCAGTGGGATACAAAAAAATACTCCCCTATTCTATCCTTTGGGCTTTTATGCCAAGCTACAGGGAGTCCTGTATTGCAGACCTGCTGGCTTCTGGCACTGCTCATTTCATTTGGTGGGGTTTTGTGAAAAGTTTCTTTAGCTTTCCCTGTGCGTTTTTCTTATATTTATTTTGAATCTCTGTATCTCTATTGTTATCTTTGCAGCAGGATATTCTCTTTGTCTTAATAATTTGATGGCAGTGAAACAGTAGTGAAGTTTAGTAGGATTCAGATTTTTAAGAAGTTAAGTGGTGGGATTTGTCAATAAATTCCACTGAAAAAAGCCTGTTCTGTATGGTACTTCAGCAAAATGCCAGTCAACAGATTCCTTCCCTGCAGGTATACTTACTGCCATCATTACAGATCAGGTGTAATGGAGCAGAAGCTATTAGTTTCCTTAAACAAGGAAGAATGTTTCTTCCTGTATCTTCTGCCAGTGCAAGGGGTAATACGTAAATTCAGCAGTTACATTAGCTGTGCACTTACAAAACATTGCTTTATGTGATTTGCCCATAGACCTGCAATAATACTATAAAAATGTGCACATTTACTTTTAGAGCTGAAGTTTTTGTTTTGAATTTGGTAGCTGAGATTTGTGACCATTGTGTTTCCTTATTAAACTGCACCCAATTTGCAGTGTTTTGTCTCTTCTTGCTAATCTTCCAGTGCAGCTTCTTTGGTCAAACAGATGATGATCAGTGTGAGGTCTTACAGTGCTCACTGGTATTTTAGTAGTGCCTTTGTGTTTGGTGGAATAAAGGCTGGCAGGGACTTATGTTGCTGCTTCCCTGCTTGTCAGAAAGACATAAGGACTGATCTTTGTCACATCTTTCATTGCCTTTGCATACATAGTGTGTAAAAAGTATTTACCTAAGTACTGATGTCAGGATTGATGTCATGTATAACTTACCAAAATTATACATGAGCCTTGAATCTTCCTCATTCCAGACACTTAGTTTAGATATGCTTTATTCTTATTTTCAAGTTCCCTGTACTGTTTGTTTCCTGAGACATTTTATTTTCTGTGTTATTTATGTGGTAGGTCAAATGAGTTTGTACTTTCAGGGCTCAGGCTGCTTGCTGGATATCAATTTTAGCCTTATTTACAGAATTTACAGAATTCATTTGCATTATATCTCTTTTCTCTGTGTCAGGGTGCCAAAGCATGTTTCCTCAGAGACATTCCCTTTTCTGCAATCTACTTTCCGGTTTATGCTCATAGTAAACTGATGTTTGCTGATGAAAGTGGCCATGTGGGAGGGCTTAATCTCCTTGCAGCTGGAGCCATTGCAGGTAATTTTGCAGAATGTTTCCTAAAAGTAATTTTTTTTTCTTTTAGTGAGTCATATTTAATATTCATTCAGTAGCCCCATATAAAGGAAGGGTACTGTACCATTGTATCTGATTTAATCTAAATTTGATCACTGTTATCCTTAGTGGGAGGCGATGTAATTTTGATGAGAGCTAATTACATTTGCATAATGTGGATAAACAGCGTAATGCAGCTCAGCAACTTGTAGTCAAATTTGATCTGTCTGTCTCAATGGGGTTTTACTTGTTACTGAGCTCTCAGAGTTGAAGGCTAATTTGAATCTTTGATGAACATAAAATGAGAGATCATAAGAGCTAAGAAGAAAATGACTTACCAGGTTTGGATTGTGGAATAACTGAAAAGAAACTTTGTTCTAATGTAATTGCTGAAAATAGAGTATTACTTTTTAAAGAAGCTGAAGTACCATACTCCGAAATTTAAAATATTTTACAGCATCTCAAACAAGTTTTGTATAAACACAATATGCAGCTGTGATAAAAAGTTGTTTTCACTAAAGGCAAGGAGTGTAAAAATACTAGATGTAGGAACTATAGTGGATATTTAAACAGGCAGATAGAGATGGCCAGATTCTGCACTGCCAAGGATGAGCTCAGCAGATGAAAACCAGGTACCTGCACACAGCCTTGCAAGTGTGAATGATTCAGTGTCAGAACCTGCAGTTCAGAAACACCACTGGGCTGAGCAAGACCCTTTGCTACTTGTTACAGTTTTAAGGAATCACTGTGTAGATCTATACATCAATTGTGAGTGCCTGTGTGTGAATAGCAGTTTCCCATATTGGACTTGACACACAGCTTGGCTACACCATCTCTGTGCCAGTTGGTGTGTTCCTCTTGCCAGAGGGAAGGGAGACCACCTAGGAAACATCTAACAGATTTGTAGCCTCGTTCATTCTTTAGTATTGCAGAGCTGCCAGAAATGGAAAATTATTTAACTTATTATATGCATACAATACTCATATATAATATATTATTAATTTGCATCTCCTATAAGACTTTTTAGGCTGCTAACTTCACAGTTTCTCTTTGTTTCATTAGTGTTTCTGTATTGCTCATACTAAGGGATGAACCCTATTAAAATGTATGTAAATTTCATAGGTCTAGTTTGATAGCATGTACAGGAATCTGCCTCTCTGAATTGCAAATTTCACATTCTCAATTGCTCACTCAGTCCTGGTTACACGTGCGCAGCAGGCAGGAATACAGTCTGAAGGGATCTGCCTCTAAGGAAAATCTGCATATGATTGCTGTCTGTGTATGCTTGCAGGCTTAACTGCAGTGGTTTTGTTTCCCTTTAAAACCTCCTGCATTGGTCAGTGACACTTCAGAGTTTATCATCACCTGTGCAATCACTTGTTAACATTTTTAATTCAGTATTAACCAGCTGTAAAAATTTAACAGAAGTCAAAATTAATTTCGTGATTTTAAGTCAGAAGATGGTTCCTCTTTTTAGGGGGAGTAAGTTTTTATAGTATTTAGAAGTATTCAGAAATATCTCAGATAACACAGTTATATACTGTGGAGTACATTTCTGAAAACTTTCTCCTTTCCTTTGACTAGAAAGCCGAGAGTGGTGCCTTGGAAGTGGAGATTTGTTCTTCCATCACTGTTGGCTAATATCACGCTGTTGGTACTAAGCAGACTTGTAAAAACACCTTCATTGTCCTCAGTCTTTTTAAGGCTTGCCTACTGAAGTAAGCAGCATCTATTCTCCTACAGAAAAGTCCAAACAGCAGTTTAGACATATTTCTGCCGAATAGGGGTTTTAAGCAGTAGTTTTTCTCATCAACACCTTTAACAAATGGATGCATAGGATTCAATTTCCAAATCAATCATCTATGTAATTTGCAAAATATGTTGTAGTGTATAAACAAATACAGTAAATTTGCACAACTAATTTTTATATATTACATATATATAGCCAATTTTATCTTGTTTCAAACTACTGCTACAGCCAGACGACTAGAAGATGCTGAGAATGGGTTTTGATAGTTTATTTCCTTCACTAACAGTTTCAGCCTTTAAATTTAGAAGAAAGTCAGAATGATTATCTCAGGCATGACAGTTTATATGAGCATCAAGAGTAAGAGCCTGCATTTTTTTGTAATGTCTAGCCCTTGTAAAAAATACGAAAGTTTGCACTTGTATTTTTCACTTGTAAGCGTTTCATCTTTTACAAGATCCTTTGTGCAAATTAAATGTGGTTTTCTTCTAAAAGGTGTGCCTGCTGCTTCTTTGGTAACCCCTGCTGATGTCATCAAGACAAGACTGCAAGTGGCAGCTCGCGCCGGTCAGACAACATACAGTGGAGTTATTGACTGCTTCAGAAAGATTGTAAGGGAGGAAGGCCATTCAGCTTTGTGGAAGGGAGCAGGAGGTGAGAAAAAAAATTATTAAGGCTGATCCCAATCTGCAAGTTAGCACTCGCTTTGTTAAGGACTCAGAGCAGTATTTACAAGGTTTGATTGTGAAAAACGTAACACCTTGTTAAAAATGTTTAGCTTCTCTCCTGAGGAATTGTTTTATTTGTTTAACAATATGATTTGTAATATTTAACAGCTCGTGTGTTCAGATCTTCACCCCAGTTTGGTGTTACTTTGGTCACTTACGAACTTCTGCAGAGATGGTTATATGTTGATTTTGGAGGCCAGTAAGTGAAGTATTTGCTATTTAGCTTGCATAAAACAACTGCCAAATTTAAAGAAAAAAATCCAAACTTTTTTATCCATTTAAACTTGTTGACTTTGAGCACCTGTGCTTAAAATTGCAGCATACAAAAAATCCCCCCCATCCTTATATAATTGAGGGAAACTTGCATGCCACTTCTAAACAGATGAGATAAAGACCCATTTAATATTTATCTCAATACACTAATTTGTATTTCCCTTTTAGCAAGATAGTTTTGTCCATTTTCCTTGTGACACTGGAAGCTAAAAGAATTTACAAAAGTATCAGTAAAAATGTAACTTCAGTTTTGGGTTTGATTTAAAATTAAGTAGTGGTCTGACCTCATTCACTTCACCATAGGAGTCAATTAATTAAGGTCAGCTTTAACAGTCTTCCATATTCAGACAAAAGACTTTTAAATATTTAAGCCTGAATAAGTCTATTTAAAGTCCTTCCTTATGAAATCTAGACTAACAAAATGACCTTTTTTCTTTGTTCAAACAGCAAACCCACTGGATCAGAATCTACCCCAAAAACACGAATTTCAGATCTTCCTCCTGTTAACCCTGCACATATAGGAGGATACAGACTTGCTACAGCTACATTTGCTGGTATAGAAAATAAATTTGGTTTATATCTTCCAAAGTTTCGAGCTTCTGCCACCACCTCAGCTCAAGCATACAGTAGGAGCTGAGTCCTGAAAAGACGTTTCAAATGAACAAAGTGATGCAGTGAAAAGAGTTCACAAAAGTACTGCTGTATTTTTTTCCAGTCAGCTGCATGTGTTCTAGCTGAACTGAGCTTGCAAATCTAATTGCTCCTTTCAAATACTCATACATACCTGCATTTATTTATTTATTTACACACAAGGAACTGACTGAAGCTGTGGTTCTCTGCCTTGTTTTAACCAGTGGCATGAAGCTATAGCCTAAACTTTGCCTTGCATAGCTTGCATTTAATGTTACTGTACATATTGTACATCTTTGTACAGAGACATCAGGGCATCTATACACGTACATTTATATAATGGGTATTGAAGTTCAAAATAGTTTGAAATGTACAGATGTTTTGAAGGTGTTTTGTTAAAAATCGTGACAATAAAATGTTTAAAAACGCTTGTGTCAGTTTGCTTCTTTGAATTTACAGGAAGCTGCCCAGTATGATTGTTTTTCCCTCCACAGAGGAAATACGAAGATCAGATGCACCCATTTATGAATGGACAGGACAGGACAGAGCTCCTGCAGGAATGCCCTTCACTGCTAGTTACAGCAAAGGAATTGAAATGCAATGTGCTGGCTCCTAAGCGTTAGAGAACACAGGAATTAGATGAGCACATGCAATATTTTATTTTGCAGCACTACTTTGTGACAAGGAATTGTCTCAAAATACATGGCAATACTAAATATGTGATAGATATTACTTCTGTGGTAGCATATTCAAAACACAATGAGAGATTTGCCAGTTACTAACACACACAAGAATTTTTACAGGGTTTATTATTCAGAGTGCCCTTTTTCCTGAATAGAAAACTTGTTATAAAAAAATTGAAAGCATTCTCTTTATTTTTAGATTGTTTTACCATGAGATTAGGTTATTCTGTGGGGGAAAAAACCTACTTACTTTTGTATTATTTTTTTATATGCAAAACTCATTGTTTATATTTGCAGGTGAGTGGAAGTAAAAGGAGAAAAGAAAGTGAAAGTTTGAAGTATTTCAGGCTTACTGTCTGCCAAGTTTCCCTGGTATAATAGTTAAATGCAAAAAAGTCAGAGGAAATAGGGGAGTTCAGATTTCTGCTGTCATGGAGAAAAATTAGTCACACCATCCTTGCAGCCAGAGATGAGATGGGTGGTTTCCAGCTTTGCTTACTGAAGTTTTACATGTTTCTTACAGGGTTAAACATCCTGGAATAGAACATATCCAAGGGGTATAAACTGATTTCAGAGGTTCTGTTTTCTTACTTAGGTGACAGCAGGCCCATCAGGGATTAAGTCAGTTTATTAAGAAATGGCTTCTTAAGAACTGAACACTACACAGACCAGCCCTTCTCCAGCTCTAGCCTCTAAGGAAAATAAAAATTATTTTGGTGCTGAATAATATTCAGTGAGCCAGAGGTTACAATACTCTGATCTTGGAGGTTTGATCACTATTCTGCAATATGAATATAGATAACCCCATTAGAAGGCTTACTTTTTTATTTGTTGTATTGTGTTTAAGGAATTTCTTGTTTTGTACTGTTTTCTGGATAGAGACAGGCTTCTGGGAACTCTCTGGTTACTATGAATCTTGTCTTGCACTGTTCTAAATAGAGACAAAAAATGGTGGGGACCCACTGGCATTTAATCTTAGTCACAGCTTGTTGACTGCCTTGATCAAGGCCTTAGGAGACCTGACAATGCACAACAGCATTTGTATTTCTTGCAGCTCCAAAACTGGACAGTTTGACTCCCAGAATCCTCATTTACACCATCTAGCATCACTTTTGGTCTTAACGTTGCAGGTATGGCTTTTACAACATTTTTAATCTAATTTTAAACTCAACTATTCTGTGAGGGAAGACCATAAGCAGGAATAAAGATGGAGTAGTATTGAATTTAATAACTGAAAATCATTAGAAGGTTGAAACTACACAAAACTAATGCTATATGATCTGCATGTATGTGAAAGAAAGCCTTACCTACTGGATTTCTGAAAAAAAAGTGTGAGGGAGATGTATTATTCAATCACAAGTAATCAATAAAAAACCCCACAAGAACAACCAACCAAAAACCCAAGCACTCTCTTAATCCAAAACCAGCTACTTGTTAAGAATTCTGCCTAAAGGTACAAACCATCTGATGATGTGCCTGTTCTTACACAGCTCACACGCTTCTCAGCCGAACACAGCTGCTGTTGTAGGGTTGAGCAGAACACACAGGATAAATGTCTGCACACTGGGCTGTGTTGAAAAGGGAGGGACACACACTCTTCAAATGCTAACACCAACAGAAGCCTAAACACATTTCCAGACTCACCAAAAAAGAAAACTTTCTGAAGACAGAATTGCTGTTACTGCTGTGTCTCCATAAGCTGCTCATAATAATGGAACTAAGACAAGGAGAAAGAGGAAAAAACCCCAAAACTAAACTGAAAAGTTAATGAAGAAACAATGACAATACTCCTGGACATGAAATTGATTGAGGAATATAAACCTATTTCCTATTTTTAAGCATATAAAACCAGCTCTTCTGGCAAAACAATAAGCTTGTAAGAGAGTAAGAACTAATGTAGAGTCCTAAGTTAAAGGCTACAAAACTGATCTAGTGCCTAATTAGTAAAACTCAGTGTTTATTAAAAAAAACCCCACAAAAATAAACAGCCCCCCTGCAACCCATCTTGATAGCAAACTTCATAATGTGCTAAGAAAGAAAAAAAGTAACCTTTAACAGAAATTCCAACCATTCTGTTTCAAGCCATTAAGAAGTCTTGTTTCAATAAAATGTTAAAAATCAATAATAATAATAATAATAATAATAATAATAATAATAATAATAATAATAATAATAATCTTGAGCTTAATACAGAAAAATAGTAGCAAGTCTGTAGTTAACAGAATGAAAATCATCATGCTATAGAAATTAAGTTAAAGTCTAGTTCCTTATCCTTTGGAAAAGAAAAATTTTGTATCAGGAGCCTTTTTGCTATTGGCCAATTACCATGGCAGTAAGGGGTGCTTGGGGGTAGAAGACAAGCCTGTGATGTGTGTAGTAAAACAAAAGGATCAGCTCCCAGAAACTTTAAACTACTGCAGGGACACAGATTAGAGGTCAGGGCAGCTGACAAGTGCTCATATAGTATTTATTTATGAATCAGTCTTACCTTTTAATGCACCAATTCAAACAAAAGAAAATTGGTATTAAATATGTATTTCATTAATTCAGGTCTGATTATCATGTAAGTTTGTAACTACAGACAAATTTTTATTCACATATATTACCCACTACCAGAGTCTGAGGCTTACCTATGTATAAACAATGAAACTTGGAACATATGCATGCATATAATGGGTAAATTGAACAGTTTAAAGTGAAGAATGCTTCAGAGATTTACTACCTAATGAAGGTTAGTCTGTAATACAGAAAGTTTTAGGAGCAGAACTTTTACTTTTCAGAAAGATACTGTTTCAGATTGGACTTTACAGAAGCCAAGTAGCAAATTTATACCAGGTTAGTGTTTCAGCAAAAGAAGATCCTTGCAAAGTCAAAGTTAACTGTATTAAAAGTTACACAAATCCAAGAATGTGCTTGTAATTTATATATAAAACGAAACAATGCAAGATCTGATTTTCAGCGATCTTAATATATTTCCAAGTCCATTGTTGAATCCATCTGTTCCTCCCCTAAGCTATGATTAGAACTGATGCTCTAGGACTTGCATCCCATCACTCCAGTGTAGCCCTGCAGCCTGTGTGGAGGCTCTAGGCTGGGATGCGGGTCGCAGCCTCCTCCTCTGCGTCGGCTCTGTTGGCGTTGATTTCTGCCAGCGTTCGGCCAAAGCGAGTCCACTCGTCCCCACGAGGAACGGCGATTTGCTGTGACACAGAGAGTGTTACTGACACCTCCTGATAAATAAAGCCGAGCTCATTTGGAATGGCAGAGCACTTAAATAATGTTCAGAACAGGTTCCAGTTCCAGGTAAGCTTACCTTTATTTTAATGTGAGCATCAAAAGCTCTAACTAATAAAAAAGCAGAATTTGAGACTCCTGCATTGAAGTATAAAATATTATTTTAAGCTTGTGCTATGTATCTCCACCTGAGAGACTGCCTTCAAAGGGAACACTAATGCTGTATCCTCACCCCATCAATTAATCATGTATTACTGCAGTACACATACTTGCAAGAGCAACTGCTTCCCTATAAGAACAAAATCAAGGCTGCTCCACTGCAGAATTTTTTGTTTGGTACTTGTCAAGCTAGGATCAGAATTCACATGTGCCACAGTTACATAGAAGATAAAATTTCTATGAAAAAAAAATTGATTCTTATTTCACCAGCCTTACAGTAAAGCTTTTTCTTTTTGACTGGATGACAGCATGCTAAAAAGTTAGGCTAGAACACCTGTGTTGGTTTCAGTTCAAACCTGGGCGAAAACACCAATTAATGTAGTGATTTTGCTTCACCAACACCTTAAATAATTCAAAAATGCAAATTAAACATAATAATTATATCTTTAATAACAGGAGAAAAAAATTAAAGGCAAGCAGCTAAATAAAGAAACCCAAGTGTTTTACAATATACTTTGCACAATACATGACATACATACCTCTCCCACGTCATATATAACTATTTGTCCCTCTGAATCACCTACAGCAATCTCTCTCCCAGAATGTGTCCATCTGACGCGGTTCAGAGCAGGATTGCCCTCCACAGTGATGCTTGCAGTGGGCACCTGTACCAATTTGAAACACATTGCTAAAAATGCATCAGGTTTCCATTAGCTAGAGATAACACACCTAGGCCATCCGTGCTGCATCAGAAGAAGTGCCCAACACTTCAACCAGTGCATGGTACACAGATTAAAGACTGTTCACAATACAAAGACCTCAGTGGCCTTAAGCTATCACCAGTGACATGACCAAAACAACACCTCTGTCCCCTGGCCAAAGTACAAACATCTGCTATCAAAAGGCACATCTGCACTCTTCTTGTGGGACAGGAGGCACCCTGGGATCTCAGGAAGATGATGACAGAGGGCAGGGATGATATCAGCTGTTTAGGCAGGTCAAGCCCTATCCAAAAGACTAGAACAGGTAATTCCAATTTAAAGCCACAGGCTGGCATACGGTCCTACAACTTTTTTCTATATGTAGTTCTCAGGTGGTGCAATTTAAGTACTAAGTATCTGTCAGGTTTCTCCTCTGATCTACCTCCAGAAAATCCTGGGAAAGTTTTCTACTTTAATTCAGCTTATAACCCACACCAGAAAACTAAACACTGAATTCACTAAGATAGAAACAAATGGCACTTTCACTGCAGCATTGCTGTGGTAACAGGAACAGCGGTGGTGTGTGGTAACAGGTTTGCTCACAGTTAACCTGTAGGCTGACAAGGCCTCAGGGTGGGAGGTCTATAATCACTTTCACAACATGGATCAGTGTTACACCAACAGATGTTCTGCTCCCTTGTTATGGGTAAAACAATTTAATTACTGATGTTATTCATTAAGAGAAGTAATTTGTCACCCTGTAATCAAAGAATGCTATCTACTACACAGAAACTACTGGAACTACAGAATATTTAAAAACAACAACAACAAAAACAAGCTATGGTAAAAAAAAAAACCCAAACTATGATAAACACCTGCCTTTTTTTTTTTTAAGAGTACAAACAATTTTCCAGCTGCATTTGACTGTTAACCTGACTTCTTACCTCAGTATCATTGTTGAGATTCCACAGGTCAAGCCTGCCCATCCCATCCACACAGGCAAACAAGGCAGGGTGAGTTGGAGACCACATCACATCATAAACATAATCTGAATTGTCTTCAAAGGAGTAGAGAGGTTTGTTATTCTGAAAAGAAGCAAAGATAACAATGCCATACCCAAACCCTACATTTCAAAATTATAAAACTAACAGGCAAAGCAAAATACAGAACTTCAACAGTATTACCAGCAATAAGTAAAAAGCAATTAGCATTTTGACTTGCTTTAAAAAAATGCCACTACAAAAATCAGCCAAAACCTAATGATTTTTATCATTAAATGTATGCTTTTCAAAGCATGCAGCCATTTTGCGGCTGCTACTATAAAACAATCAATAGCAAGCCAATTGTAAATTTAATGCTTTAAGAATCTTGTAAATCAAGCCAATTATAATTCAGTGACTAGTACTCAGAAATTTTAACTCTGCTTCCTCTGCTTTGCATTCCTCAGGGCTTCAGACTAACAGAAAAAGAAGTAATCCTGGCAATGGAAATGACAGATATTTCAATTGTGAGCCTCATCAAGTTTAACTGACATTAGTTTAGGTGCTGTCCCTTAGTCCTCCACAAAATTGTAGCAAAACATTTGCCTTATGAATATATGAGGTAATTGACTTTATAACACGATTTACATTTGATTACGTTGTAATCATTGTTGATAACAAAGGGCAAAAGGTTGAAAAGAATGGATCAGAAATACACAGAAGATGTACAAACTGAAAGCCAAGTTTTATGCTGTTAATCTTAGTTCTGCTCATCAGCTGTCTCCTCTTTGCAGGACTGCAGCTCAGAACCTCAGAACTTCACACAATTTGACTTCAGGTTTGTGAACTTCCTTAAGTGGCTTACATTATAGCACCACCTTGTGTCAAGGGCTATGAAGAAAACCACTGAACTATCTAAGTTACCTTCGTTGTCCAAAGCTTTACTGTCCAGTCAAAAGAAGAGGTGACAAAAAGATGTGAGAAGTCTACAGGTCCAACTGCTGCATGGCAGTTGATACCTGTGATTGGTCCCTGGTGTCCTTCAAACATCTCACTGATTCCAGCTTTGCTGTTTCAGAATATACAACCAAGGTTAATTGATTTGGAAACCAAACATCTGCAGACAGAGATAGTACTGAAATGCAATTTAAATACAGCCACAAGAAGATTCTACTGCCTTATATGGATGTAAGCTCACTGCAGAAGTCTTCATCACAGCAGGATCACAGAAGACCAGGCTTGAAAACAGACCTGAAGTTCAACATGTATTTTCTACTAAGTGTATGTGCCAAAATATATCCTAGGGACAGGAAACTCAATCAGGTACCAGTCCACACATTTAACTGCATTGTCCTCCAAGCAATAGCTACAACTTCAATTCATACAAAGAACAAAATCCAGTCTCAGGAATAAGCATGAAACTCCCATTAAATTAAGAGAAGTTGCATATACTTTAAGGGCTCAAGGTTCAGACACAAACCAGTAACAATATATCCTTAATAGCCTCCTATCAGGGGTGATGAAAAAGGAGGGAAACAGATGGGAAGGATGTTACACAAAAGTGATACAATTTTGGGTATTTTGGAACCAAAAACCTTGTGCAGCAAGGTGATGTGTATTTGAGATGAAACCTGGACACTCAATTGTATTTAAGAAAGCAATTGATAAGATACAGTCAGACAATTTCAAAATAGATTGAACAGCAGGAGAACAGCTAGCCAATTTAAGATTTGTGCGTGATGTTACTGTACAATTATCTACAAAACTGATACGAAGTTTGGAATGTTCTGCTACAATTCAAATACATAAAACCACAGCAATCTATGCTGTCCTCATCAACACAAACCACTCATAACACCAATTCAATATTCCAACCATTTCTGGTTTTAATGAAGCTCTTACTCAGGAAAAAGTGCACTGGAATCCAGAGATACTCTGAACTCCTTCAGTGCAAAAGAGAAAGTATGAACTTTAAAAAATTTTGAGTGTAAAGCATGCAGGAATTCATCCTTTCACTATTCTTATTTCCTTTGAAGAATTAAAGTTTGTATTCACCTGCCATGACGGCATGCAGTGTACACTGAGCCTTCTTCACTGCCAACAACAAAGTTGTTGACATCTCCAACAGGGAAAGACATGCAGGTAACAGCCACAGCCTTGGACTGTTTGTGAACCAGCTCCATGCTATCCTGTAGTGAAAATATCAGAATTTACTTCATAAAAAGAAATATTAACACCTACAGAGTCTTTTAGATTTCACAATATAATGTTTTCTTTTTATTTTACTTGGATAGATTGGACAGGAATAAGGAAGTTTTCTTACTACATTTGTGTTCACCACTAACACAAGTACACCAAAACTATACAAAAGAAACAGCAGAAAATATCTGATTCCACAGATGAGTAAATATTTTATCAAATATCAAGCTACCTTAATTCTGTGTGTTGAGAAAATGTTGATTAATGTTTATTAGATCAACTGAATTTTTAATAAAATATTAATCTAGAATAGATACTATATATATATATATATATTTATCAGAAGTTATCTTACCTGTGGTTGGGAAAGCATATCCAAACTCCAAGAGCATATTTTCCCATCAGTTGAGATACTAATCAAATTGTGAGCATTCTGGGTCCCAACAACATTTACACAGTACACTGGGTGCTAAGAAACAAAATATTATCAGAAAAGAATTTAGAAGTAGTAACCAGTTCTGGTATAATTAATGTGCAGTAAAATATACAACTTCACCTTTTAACAGAGCAAAAAGACTGATTGCAATCAAAAGTACAAATGATACTCCCCTATAAAACTGATGCTTGTTGTTTCTGACACACAGATTTTTATGAATAGCCTGGTTCCTAAGTGTCAAAATATGGACATAAACATTTAAGCTTTGCCAATCAAGTACACTGGACAGAGTTTCCTAGACATGAAACACATCTCAACAGGGCACAGTCCTTGAAGATATTTCACCTCCTACCGTGTGAGCAGCAGCTGAAAGTGGCGTTCTCTGCACTGGGGTTCTCTTATTGCTGCGATTATCCCACAGCACTATCTGGCCCGAGTATGTGCCACCAACCACCAGATTGGGATGAAATTTTGCAAATGTAGCTGACATCACTGCAGACTGAAACAAAAAAACAAAATACACAAACTGTCATTCAGTGACACTCTGTCTAAAACTAAAGGAAATGAGGCCAAATATCAGAACAACTTCTTTGCCTAAATTTATTCAGTACCTTATTTCACTGCCCAATTACTTAAGGATTCACCCACCCTTTGTGACCCCTCACCAGTCTTTTTGTTTCAATTTATAATTATAAAATGAAGTTTTCCTCCTCTTTTCTTTCACATGCATACATCTGTATTCCTCCTAGCAAAGAAGGGCCAGTAACACACAAGATTTTAATAATGTTTTGCCACATCCTGTAGTCATTACTTCCTAGAGAATGTAGAAATACATTTTGATATAACAGAGTTACTTTTGCAATCTGGGCTTTGACAGTAACATGACAATGAGGTTAAATTTTGATTCAACTGTGTAATTTTCCAAAAGGATGGGAAAAACGTAGATATCTTGGGCTTGGCATAATGGAAGAGATTTGCATGTTTTTATCTTTCAGAAAACTACTAGAAAACCTCCATCTGCCTTTTTCTCGATGGTTAAGTTTCTAGTTTTCATCCTTGTTCCATTTTGTCAGGCTGTCTTTATTTTATTCAGTAAACTAAGCTGTAGTATACAATCCCACTCAAGCCCCTCACATACAAACCTTTGAGGTTTAACCTTTATACAAGAAAGTTTTCCTGTTTTTTTAAACAAAAAAGGAATTTTCAAACAAGACTGAATTCTGAATGGTGTCAGAAATTCTGAAACAGAATACTATTTCTCAGCTGAAGTCTCTAGCTATTAACATCTGTTGGCAAATAAATGTGGTTAAAGCCAATGCAGCCCAATGAAATTATTATATTGACAAACATAAGGACAGTACTTCTTCAAATTCATCAACATAAAATCCCTCCCAAGACAGTCATACCTGGCAGTGAAAGACATATTCTGGGGTAGTTTTCTTGTACTTCATATTCCATACAAGGGCCACCCCATCAGGCTCGTGAGGTGCATCCTCATTGTTGTTGTAAGAGGCTACAAGTAATTCTGGATACTGCATGGTAAGTGAAAAAAACTCAAAGTAAGCAAGATGACTGGCTAATGGTCCAGATAATCCTAGAATCTTGGTTTTCTTTTGCAGAAATAAGGTTAAAAAACCACCTTGCATTATAAAGGCATGAAAAATTGTCAATTAAAACTGCAATTGTTGCTAATTTAGCTCCTAGACCAGCATTAACATATACATCAGTCTTGTTCTCTCATAATTTTCTTTTAACTCTAAAACCCATAACTTTTAAGTGAGCTTTCTCTTAAGTGAAGCTGAGTTACCTCTACAAAGCAGTGCATAAACCAAAACCAACTTTCTTCACAATACAAACCTTTTGATACCTTTCACAAAACAGCTTTTTTTTCAATAAACAGCTCTGTTTACTTTTTGCAAACCATGGAGCACATAAGGAACTGTGTCAACTGTGCTTTTATGGGAATTAAATGCACAGAACCACAACCATTTACAAAGTCAACTGTTTACTTTAAGCATTATTTTTTACCTGAGATGACCAGTCCAGACAACTGACAACACGATGCTTTGACCAACGTTCATCAAAAAACTGCCTGTTTAAGGACAGTTTTGCTCCTGCTTGAATCTCTCTATAAAGACAATTAGGAGATATTAATCTTAGATCACTTTTTCAATTAAAAGTATTGGAAATTCACAGAAAAGTATTTAACATTCACATTACCCTTCTTTGTCCTCTAAGTCTCTTCCACTGTAGTCAAAGAAAATGTTGATTTGCTCAGAAAGGGCTCTTTCAACAATCCTTGTGGAATGGTCAAAAAAACTTAAAAATTCTTCAGAATGCAAAATTTGTTGCTTTTCCTCCTCTGTGAGTTCATGAGGGGCAGCTGAAAAAAATTTATATAGACATTTTCTGGACTGCATGCTTTCACCAATTCTTTTCAAGAAAGAAAAGCAGTATTTTTAATAATTTTTGCATTTTATGTTTTGCTGGCTAATTAGGATTTAACAAATTAATTCTAAATTAATAGAACAAAAAGTTAAAAAATGTATTTATGGCTTTCTTTACAGCACTCAGAATGTCTTGAGGTGAACTATACCTTCCTCCTCCTCCTCTTTTTTTAATGTTTTTTCTTCCTCAGGTTCAACTAACGGTTTTGGTGCAACCACATCATCTTCTTCCTCTTCATCTAAGGAGAAACATAATGGTGAGACCATCAGTGTTTCTAAAGGGGAACAGTAACATTCTATATGAATCTCAAATAAGCTGATGTAAAATGGTATCATGTAGCTTAAAATGGTTGCATTTGTAAAATGTAGTCCCAAGGATAACATTATCACAAACCAAAATATCATTGGAACATTCTCCACCTGGGTATCAGTTGCTCTGAGTTATGTAGTTGCATAAACTGAAATAAGAAACGTGGGGAATTGAAAGAATCCAAAGTGGAAATTGTCTTACAGGCATTTTATGATTCCACACAGAACCACGCGGTGCATGCATGTTCTGTGTAACACACTGACACATTAATGCTGCGGAAAAAAGAAAAATCAAATGTCTAAAATAGTCTACAGAGCAGATGCTTACTTATGATCTGAAAGCATCAGTCTAATGGGTCTGCACATGGCATGAAGATGGCTTACATTAGCTTTCAGGTTACTATTCTGAGAGGCAAATTTTGCTAAAGATAATAGCGGAGAGATTACATTTTTTCTGTCATTCTAGATGCAAGTCTCATTATCTGTATCATATTTGGCAATGAAAACAGAAAAATGTGTTTTCCCTAATTGCAATGAATAACATAAAATGTTAATGTTCAGGAATACTGACAAGGCTTACAGCACTTTCTGCATTTCTACATTTTATTCTTTGAATACTGTAAACCAGAAAATACCTTTAAATTACTCAGAATTGTGGGATATGCTGTCTTTTCTTCATCCACTTTCTAGAATAAGCTTCTGAAAAGACTTGTTTTTATTGGTTAAACAGCTACATCATCTGCTTATAAGGGAATGGCAGCAGGAAACTGCTGCATGCCTCATCACAAGTAATGAGACAGTATTCAACAGGGACCAGGCTTGTTTGTTGCAGCCATCTCCCTGACCCATGTTCAAAGTTATCTAACACAAAAAGTAAAAAAAAAACCAAAATCCACATGCATGCACACAAAAAGAGTTCAAAAAAAAAAGGGGGTGGTCAAGGGATGGGAACCAGCTGCCAAGCCATGGTCCCAGCAGCCAGGCCAGCTGACTAGATAGCAACAACCAGATGGTACTGCAAGGATTGTCTCTCTGCTATGAGGTGGCAATGGGATGGCACAACATTTTTCTGCCTGACTGCTTCCAATCATGTCTTTCCCCAATGGCAAGCCTGTGCAATTACCAGCACTCCAGGAGGTCTACAGACAAGCCTTTACCCTGCAAACAAAATACAGCTTGTAGGCCATACCAGCTGCCAAACCACACACATAGTGATAGGTTTAAAGAGGTCTGAAAATCTTTCTAACTCCATAGTATAGGCAATAAAAATATAACTGTACCTGCAGGAAAGAAAGCTTTAAATGACACTGTATAATGCACACAATAATACAAACTCCAACTTAATCAAAATGATAATGACGTATGCCAATCCTACATTACTTAAAATTGAGCGATTTTTATGTTCTGACAAGTTTACAGAACTAGGATAAATGGCATGAATGATTTCAATATATGCTCATACTTTTGAACCAAATGGTGAAGGTTAAAATCTTTCCTTTCAAGGGCCTCAATCAGCCACAAAGGAAAACAGTAATCACTGTCTTTTCAGCCAGCCCAACCGCATTTGTCAGCCCTTTCTCCGTCAATGCAGCCAGAGCAATCAACCTGCCAAACATTCAGAATGGAAAAACAATCTGAAAATACAGGGTATAATGCACCTGCCAGTGAAAATGGCCATTTCAAGAAAAGCTAGTGATCTCAGTGACCCTGCTGAGGAGGCGGTGGTGCAAAGGGGAAAGAACCCGTAAAAGAATTCTTAGTGATCTCCACTCTCTTGCACATTGACACTTCCTTACAAAGCATGCCAATTACAGCTTTTGTGCTACTTAAAAAAAATGAAAGCTTTTTTGGGCAAAATAATCACGCAAAGAAACAGAAAGACACTGCTCCTTTTTCGATGGATTCGCATGCACAGCGATCTCGTAACCTGAAAACTGTATAACTTGTGGCCATTTTAAAGATGGGAATTCTTAATGTCAAATAACTACAGGTGTGAACAATGATTAATTAAAAAATGTAATATGAGTTAACACACATGACTTAGATAACAACACATACAGGATCACGTATTCAAATTACGGCCACTTGGATAAAAATCTCCCTCTTTTTTGCCCTGCCAATCAATCTTGCAGAATTAAATGATGCTTTCAAATTTAGAAATTTGGTTTTGGGTCACCCTGGATACATTATTCTAGCTTTGAAAGTCCCAAATTAGAAATTTCAGCCCAACCCCCCATTAGTCATACTACACTGATTCTAAGTACCATTTTCAGTGATAGGAATCAAATTCTTGTCAAACGTAGATGGTCAACCCCTTAGTGCTATATGACCTTCTAATCTACATATTTTATTCAAAAGATCATATAGTTGATTGCTCCTGCCTTTTAATGTTTGAAACATAAATGGCATATATTATACAGAGCTCTAAATTCCTTCACAGTACTTTCACTGCATACAGCCAGCTGATACTACTGCATTTAAATGCAGGATACAGCATTTATTTTAATACTCAAAGTATCAGACTTGAAACTGAACATGTCATCTCACTGATTTATCTGTAACTGCATAAATACAAAACCTTCTCTCTAAAGAAGAGTCACATGCAAACTTTCTTATTAAGGGATCTGGAGAAAAAAAAATTAAAAAAATTTAAAAAAATTTAAAAATAATCCCCACATATACAAGTTCTTGACCTCATTATACAAAACTAGAATGCTTTCTGTTCCAAACCCAGGAAGCTTTATCACAGTTCACAAAACAAGGCACCATTAAGCTGCTGGACTAAAAAATGAGGTAAGAAATGTTTGTTTTAATTACTTTTCCTGTCTCTCCCTAATCTTGAATTTATTTAATAGCAGGCCAGACACCAGAATTTGCAAGGAATTAGCATAACAATATTACACTACCCAGAAAACACTGAAACACTGGACACACTATTTCTGAAAAAGTTCCAGTCTAGTAAGTCAAGAACCCATGATACTGTCATGCACTGCATTTATCTCAAGTCAGCTACCTAAATTTAAAACCCTAAGGGCACTCCACAACTGCATCCACCTTATTCATTATTGACTGTATCTACTGGCATTTTAAGCCACTTCAATTGTCAGTGTACCAAATATGATTTCAGATTAAAAAAGGCTGCAAAGACTTAGAAAAGCCACAGGGCCATGAAGACAGGAAATGGGACTCTATGTCACATCAATACATCGATGAATATTCATTATAATATGCTAAGGGATTAACTCCATGTTGTTTCTGACAGGCAATCAGGGGATCTAAGGTTACAAACTGAGCAGTAAAGTAGCTGCTATTTTTATGCAATTTTTAATAGCAACAAATGTCTTGCCAACGAATGCTAAAAACAGATTTAATGAACCACTGAATTTTTACTTTGAGTTAACATCAAAATTGTGATGTATTTTGGCAAGACAGAAAGAAAAGCAGTGCTGTAAATTAGGCTGTACCTAGCAATAACACTGTAGAGTGTAGTTCCAGTTGTCTGAGTAATCTGTTGCTGCAGAGTAGGTTAATCAAAGTTAAATCATCTGTGAAATGGGTGGCTTTTGTTAAGCCGAATGTCTTCACATCGGGTTTTCCTATCAGTATTTCTGTACATTTAAGGCATGTACTACGTAACGTAAAATCACAGAATATTCTGAGTGAGAAGGGACCCACAAGGACCATACATGAATATGGTCTGTTATTTCTTTTAAAAATATTAAAATGCATAAATTCTGCATTCGCTGTACCAGCATCCAAGAAGCAAATCCTATACGTCATATTTTTATTACTCTGCTTAATATTTTTATTCTGTGTCCTGGAGATGTTAGCAGACAATTATTACTCAAACAGTGGAGGAGAGGAGGGGCAGGATCACCTCCCCTGACCTGCTGGCCATGCTGCTGAGGATGCAGTCCAGGATATGTCTGCCTTTCTTTTGGGACACTTCTTGAGCTTGCCCAGGTCCCTCTGGGTGGCATCCCATCCTTCAGGCATGTTAACTATCCCACTCAGCTTGGTGTCACCTGTGGGTGTGCTGAAGGTGCACTCAATCCCTCTGTATGTCAGTGAAGAAGACAATAAATAGCACTGGTCCAATATGGACCCCTCAGGGACACCACTTGTCACTGATGTACACCAGGACCCTGAGCTGTTGACCTCTGGATGCAGCCATTCAACCAATTCCTTACCCACCTAACAGTCCACCCATCAAATCCATCTCTGTCCAATGTAGAGAGAAGGATGTTGGGGGGGGATCATGTCAAAGGCCTTAGAGAAATCCAAAGAGATGCTGTACACTTCTCCACTGATGTAGTGACTCAACTGTAGAAGGCCACTGGGTTGGTCAGGCAGGAGCTGCCTTCGTTAAAGCCATGCCAGTTGTCTCAAATCACCTTCCTGTCCTCCATGTGACAAGTTATGTGTGGATTCTTAAACATCATAAATGCAAAATATATCCCATTTATTTACCTGCTGTCAGCTATTTGAGCAACTCAGTCTTTAATGTTAACATATACTAAGAGTGTGAAAATACCACATATTAGTAGCAAGAGTGATGTTACAGGAGATGCAGAATGACAGAAACAGTTAAGTAAAACCTACAAAAATTTAGTAATAGAATTCATATAAATTATCTCCCATACCATCCAGATCACAAGTGCTAGTTCTAATTCAGCCACTCATCATTATTATATTATAAGAAACCAAAAAGAACTTAATGGTAATAAATTAACCATTCACCTTCCTTGGGCTGAGTCATAACAGGTGTTTGCGTCTCCTTTGTGTAGGTAACAATTTCCCGAGGAGGAAAGTCAACTTGTGTAATTTTGGCCATTCCAAGTTTAACAGGTCCACGTCTAAAATTAATTTAAAAATCAGAAAAAAACATTTAATTTTATTATTTCACATTTTGCCTAGAATAACACCCAAGTCATTATGTCACAGCATTGCTTAGTCAAGCTTAAATGCAGTGGAAACTGAACAAGTCACATTATTATTACTACTATTTTATCATTATTATTTAAAATCAGCAACTATTTATACATCTGTAACAAAAAGGAAGATATGCACATATAAATATCTGGACATTAGGATCTAATTTAAAATTTTTGCTCTTTGTGCTTGACCAGAATACTGCCACATATGATACATCTGTATTATCAATGGTACTGATCTACTCACAAGTCATGCTTGTACAGCAACAGTTCTAGGATTATAAAGCTTGAAAACCAACTTAGTTATACTGAAGGAAAAAGCATTTCCTAGTCTTTTAACTTTGCTGCCCTTTTTTGTCCACCTCTAAGATACTGTCTAGAATGCAGAACTGCCAGGCTGACCTGGAACTCATACTGACAAATAATTATCCATAATAGATAGTTTCAGAGCACAATACTGAAAACCTCTGAGCTTTCTAACCTTAATGAAGGTAGATAAAGCTGGCATCATGCAACGCATAATATATTCCAAAACCTGCACGATATTAATTCAATCATTGTAGCCTTCTGTAAAACCTAATTGCAGTATGTACTGTAATAATACTGCAACGATCCAACAATTTACCTAGATCAGATTTAATTTCTTATTATCTACTCCTCTCCCAAGATAAAAGCAGAAGAGTAATTCCTTTTGAAAGGTTTTGGTGGGCAGAATCATAATTCTTAGCACACAATACAGGTTTTAGTTAGTGCTTATAATGAGCTAAAGCTTTTGCAAGCATATTTGTAAGAAAAGATGGGAGTTGCTCTGTTTTTAAATACAGTCATGCTAACCTTTTTATTTTACATAAATGACTTCTTAAAGTTTATGCTTTGTCAAATAAAGACTCAAAGAAAACAAAACTTATGTTTATTAGAAATAAAAGCATCTAATGTATATTAAATGATATAAAAATTTCCCATTGCAAACCATGCTAAGTCTAGGGACAGCAAATTTCTATTACTTACAAAACAGTTTCTTAACAACAATAACAAGTCTTAAAGGAAAAAAAACACTCATACTTATTATCCATAAGCACATGAAAGAGGGAATATAAGAAATCTATGCAATACCCCAGATCGGAATCAGAGTGGAGCTGAAGAACTGATGGATCAGTATCCCAATGCAGCGTCCTGGTACCCCAGGTTGAACAATCATGCAGCATTAGCAAAAAAGGCCAGAGATTAGTGAAGCAAATATACACTATAAAATTCTAGAGTTACAGCAAGCTTATAGTTATTTCATTGTTCACAAGAAACAATGCAATGCAATATCAGTTAAGGGAAATTCAGCAAATATTCAGCGCAATAACACATGCAGTAAATACAAAAGTTAAGAAGCAAACAGAATTCAGAGCTATTAGCAAAGTATTAAATTATTTTAAAGATTGAAAATTAAAGGTCTGCAAACAAATGTTGCCTTAATGAAAGGCAAATAAAAGTATATTAAATACTGATAAGAACCACTAAAAACTTGAAATTCCTTTTAAAATATGTTCAGATTTGTTCAAGTTATATGAAGACAGATTTGTTAACATAACGTAAATTTGCCCAGAGCAGTAAGTATGTGGAGGAAACTGTCATATTGGTAAAGGAAATGAATCAACACATAAGCCTTTTGGTAGTGGGGCAAAAAAGCATTTCCACTGGGATAGAGAACTGCTAGAGTTTCCAAGATGTGACATTGCAGTAATTATGGGTTAAGCACTGCCTTGGGCTTGTAAGTGTCATCTGAGTTAGAGCCAACTCCATCTAAGTCACTTAAAATCTCTTATAAATTGTGGGCTTTATATTAATAATATGTTTCAAAGTCAAGTGGAATAACAAACAGAATGGATCCATTTCAAGTTGTACTAGAAGAAATAGGAAGGAGGAAATCAATATTCCCTCTACCTTCATTTCTAGCCTTCATCCCTTCTTCAGAAATTTTTATGTAGTCTACTGGCTATCAGGCTTAGGCAGAATTTTAGAAACACACTTGTAAGACATTAGCAGATTAACCTACATGGTTTTTTTCTGACATTTTAATATGTTATCTGCATTTTGAAAAATAATGTTTCTGAATAAAAAAATAAAGAATATGCAATATTTTACTATAAGTCAATAAAAGACAATTTTATGTTTTCATCCCATACATGGTAACTTTCTATTAACTAGGTGCAGAATTCCTAAAGTTAAAGTTGATCTGAAAAATATACACACAATGCCAGAAAAGCTCATAAATATGGATGTGCCATGCACTACCTTGTTCTAGTGGAAAGTGTGCATTAGGACTATTAATCATAATTTAATTAGGAATTACAAATCCACCATCTTCATATGTAGCTAATCAACTGCATCCACAGCAATAGCTTAATAGTCAACCTCCAAAATATTTTCCTATCTTTTGTGCATTAGAGAACACATCATTTTAGCTTAAAGTTAATTACTTTGAGCATACTTTCATTAGATCTCTGCTATCTTTCTTGACCAAAGAGATTTAAGCTTAAGAGTTTAATTTGGTCCCTGAGACTTGAAGCTGAGTATTGCTTATGTGTTGTTCAATCATAAGCAAAACCAAACCACCCCCCCATCCTTCATGTTGCAAAGAATACCTTGACTTCAGATACAGATGCTGCATCACCACAATACCTGTCAAATATTTTCTCAACTTTTGCAGTCATGTTTGAGAGGAACTTGGGGAAAAGGCTATAAACATAAAATGCTCCAACTTCTGCACCTGTTTAAGATCTAGCCCTTAATGAGGTACCTTTCCTGCTTTCAAAGCATTATTTTCACTTTCAAAAGTTGCTTCAGTGGGGCCAGGGACAGTCTGTCTTTTAAAATAGTTGAAGCTAACAAGTATTACAGGAGATACAATTAAATATTTCTGAGACATTCTTTTAAAATAAAGGTAATAGTCTAAGGTAATATTCACTTATTATATATGTACCAAAATGATGCAAAATACTGCTTCTTTTGTTTTCCAGTTTGTTTTGCCTTCAGTCAAATGAATTTATCTACAAGCTTCAGTGAACAAATTTCCCATTCTTCCACATTTGTCCAGATTTCTCTGTATTCAGCACTTTCCTAACACTTCCCATATCTCTAAAAATATTTTCTGTTTTTAAACTAATTCTATGAAGCATCCACCAGCCTAAAAGTAAACCAGCAGTATTCTTTTCAAGTGTAGGACTTGCACTCTTGACTGAGGAAAACAAACGAAAAGAACCAGGATCAAACTGGGAAACAAAACTCTTTTACTAATGCAGGCTGAAGTAACTGCAGGAGCACAGTCTGAACACTGCTCTACTAGGAGGCTTTATAACACATCTCATATTGGTAGGAGTCACCTATGAAATGCCACGTGTAACAACAAGGGATATCATACAGACCCACTTTCACGTTCAAAATGTGTGAACTTGTACTAATAAACCAGGATATAGAGACCCATTTACTGGGGGAAGGGAAGAATCCACTGGTGGGAAAACAAGCAAGGGGACTCCCAACGGGGACCCCATAACGCCTTCAATTTAGCTGTATATTCATACCCCCATGCCTTAAAGATCACGATCCTTCAAACATTTGAAGTTTGAAAATGCATGAAGCTTTGAGACTCAGGATATGGGTTTTCTCATTTTCTTCATAAGAAAATGCATGCATACAACATTGCACTACTATGTTTGAGAACACAATCAGAGTGCAGTGCACTGATGAGGTGGAAATAAATGTATTACACAACATGGCATTACATTCCAGGTATGTGGCCTATGCATACAGTTTCATACTGAATTTAGATTAGGTGTGAATGGAAAGAAAATATTTTCTTTTAAAAACTCATCATCAAATACTTCTTGGTTGTTTTTTCTAGTGAACATAAATACATATATAAATATATTTTAAAAAGACAATTGAACAAGCAATAAACAACAATTTAAAATAACTAAAATTTGCTTGCCACTCAATTAAGGAACAATTATATTGGTTAATTAACATGACAGGCAAGCAAGATCATACCTGAGCACTGTTAACAAAAAGTCTGGGTTCACATCTGCTGTCTCATGTATTCTGTTTTAACTTAATGATTTCTACTTAGAAATAGGTACCATGTAATCTTTGTTCAGGTAATTAGTATCTTGAATATTTTCAGATTAAGATGCATATAGTTTTGCATGCATAATCCACATGCATACAAGATGTTACTGCAGTCTTTTTATAAGATGTTTCAAAGAGGTCTAACCTTTGACTCCTTTTCCAAAACAACTACTCATACAATAACAGTAACTGATAACTACTGCAGTCACTGTGCTTTAACTAAACTTCATCCACAATGTATACTTACTAAATTTAAAATACATAAACTTCACTTGCTGAGAATATCCTACCAATATTAATAGGCAGTTACTGCTCTTATTTGCAGTCTGCACATGGGAAACAGTAGAAATACCCTTTGGAAGTAGTGTTTTCCTGCCTTATCACCCATATATCACCACTCCAAATATTTAACAGAAATATTTATCTGCCTCTTCTTTAGAGCAGCATGTCTCAAACCATCATGCTCAAAGAAATGGTCAAACAGATGTGACAAGTACTGGCACTGAAGAAGACCAAAACAACAGTGGCTATACTAAGATGGAGCTGTGTTTTGACAAAATAAGAGATTGCAAGTGCTGTAGTTGTGCTACACAGATGAAGCAAAATAATGAGAAATATGTTTCTGAGTAAGGGAAAAAATAAAATCAGAAGTAATGCAAACTTTGCAGACAGTACCCTTTATTAGATCAACTAGGTATGGGAAAAAGCAAATAGCCTATTATCCATACCCATCCTCCAATAGAAAAAGCTGGGAAGAACAAAGAAGTTAGACTTTTTGAGTTTGTTATTGTCCCAAGACACTCATTTTACTTCAAACTTGCAAGTTTAAACAACTCCACATTAATGTTGGCAACTTCAAATGAGCAAGTACAGTTGCATTTCAAATTTTAAAGTAAAGTATTTCTGCGAAACAGTCACAGATTCAACACTGTAACCTCATATTATTATAATCAAGTAGTTAACCTTGATTTCTTCTAAAGCTTACTTATTCAGAACACAAATATTGAGCAAAGGAACATGACATACCTAGATCCAACAGCACCATCCCCAGAGTCCTGGCTCCCAGCCTCGCTTGGCGTACTCACGGATTTGGAAGACGGAGAGGTAGGAGGAGGGACTAAATAGTGAAACAGACAGGTATCCGCTGTTACTACTCGCAGAGGTTGCACAGCTTAGGATGTTTGCAAATTAATTAAAAATGAAGTATTAAAAAAAAGTGATGGCAAACAAAAAATACATGGATGAAAATGAACAGTAGAAAGAGAGGGGAAAAGACAATGTTAACAATTCATGCTGGATTTTCATGCAGTTGTTTGGCATTTATGCAACTGGAGCATACAAAAGGACATGGAGGGGAAGACATTTAAGAGAAAATGAATCAAAAAAATATTTTTAAACTGAACTTTTGACAAATGATGACACCGATTTTCAAAGGGTAATTTTCACTGACTCATGTTGCTTAAACATAGAAAAGATAGTTGTTAATACAGCTCTGACATTAGTCTTTCTTAAAGATTAGACAATGAATGTGTTTAACTGGCAATGTTATTTCAGAATAAATAATCATCAAACTGTGGACCAAAAAAGTGGCTGTGTCATAAAGCATCCTGTTATTTTTGTTCTAGTTTGAATCAAATCAACATAAATCTTGTGTGTTAAAAAGTTTCTAGTATTAGATCTTGAGAATGACTCTTATTTTTTGCTTGTCAGTAAACAGTCTAGTACCACTGTATTTAAACTTCTTAAGTGTCAGTTCATTTCCTGCTTCTAGATAAGGACTGCATTTACCATTTGAAAAGTAACATGCTTTCTGGAAGTGATACATAGTGAATGATACCATGCAATCCGATGCAAATACAAAGCTACTTTGGTATGTCTTTCAACTTTTCTTTTTAGAAATGGTAATTTTTTAAATGAAACTTAGGGTTTAAACACAAGAATCAAGGGGTGTTTTGAAGGTCCTTATATGCTTTGTTTTTCAGCAACATGTAAAGCATTCACTGCTAAGCAACCCTTAAAAAACCCTTTAATCGACTGAACACAAATTATTTATATAAACTGCTGCCTACTCTGTCAGCAGTTAAGCATGGGAGAACTTTGAATTTAGGTCTGCAAAGTTTCTACAGAATTTCTTGAAATCACAAGTATATTGTGAATTCTAAAGCATTTTTCTACCCCATCTCAAAACAGACACATGATTATGACTGACAAAAATTCTCCCCTAATTTTACCAAAGTAACAGTAAATTCTTCAATTTATTAAAATTTCATTCCTCCTAGGGGAGAACCCTTTTTTAATAGGTTTTGAGTTGTATTTCATAAATTCATACATACACACGTTTAGACTTTATACTTATATAACTGTGGGCATGTAAGAATATATAAATTCTTCAACTCATCCTCACCATGTACGGTTAATCTACAGCAAAGGAGCTGCCGCAGGCCTTTGCTTTGCCATCTGTGTGCATTTTCAGGACATTGTGAAGTCGCGGCCCCAGTGCCATGCACAGGGCCCAGTGCTGGTGTTGCAGCGCTCTCTTGTGGGGAAAGCGATTCTCGGGAAACCCTTCCCAAAACTGAGGTGAGTCCCACTGATAGACCAACAGTCTTATGAAAAGACCAGATGGAATTTCACCTACCCCAGAGGATTAAACTATAAAATATTTTTGAAAATAATTCTGGTTCACTAACTTCAGGCTTCCTATATAGTAAGTATGGTAGACACCAAAAGACCAACACTGATACGGTCCCTTCTCCCATAAGAGAGCTCTCTCTCTCTAGCAGTTAACAGCACAGGAGTTGCCTTAGGAATTAACCCAATTTCTTGGAAAGAATCTACTGTCAAGCAACTCCCCTGCACTGACAGTGCCAGTACAAGCTACCTCAGCTGCACACCAATCAGCTCAGCCATGAGCTAGCATCAGGTCAGGCATACTATCACTGCATTTGCCAGTATCCAGTCAGCAGAAAAGCAGCTTGTGCCTTAGGCATGCCAACTGCAGGCAGCAAGCAGGACATGTTAACTTGATTAAGGATCCAGATCAGACCTGGTTATCGCGAAAGGAAACAATGAATTCCATGCGTACACTGAAGGGTGTGATTAAGTACCAGCTCAGTGGAATGAAACACAACATGCAGGGGTGTGCCCCACTCTTGCATGTCAGCACCTCTGAGTTTTTCATGAACATCTACTCCAAGCATACATATTAACTTGCTTTGAGGACTGGCTATTCTGTGGCTTTCAGATTCTCTGCCAGATGTGAAAAGAAGCAACAACCACATACACTGCTACAAAAATTCCATCAACAGTGTTTCTCGACTATTAAAACAGTTTGAATTACCAAAAATGACTGCTGGAGCTGTTGGAATATGAGCAGCTATAATGGTGTTCACTTTTGAACACATGAGGAATACACAAAATCAATTATGAAAATATAATCACATACATATCTGTAAGAAATTATTACTTTTTATTTACAAACCCAGTTGAATAGAGCCCCACCAAGAAGCCAAACTGATAAGCTTTAAACCCCTTTGATTTCAGAGCTGGAGACAAAAGCAGTGTTGCATTATCATGTTCCTTGCTTTCATCTTCCATAGGGATGTGCCTAAGAAAAGGCAAAAAGCAAGAGCCAATATGCTAAAACATCTAATATCTGCACACATACCAATTATCACCCTTGGAAGCTAATTTTTATACTTATTCTTGCTATTGCTCCATCAAAGTCAGTCAGGTATTTGAGATAAGAAAAACTAGGGTGTAAAAATGTGGAAAAGAAACTAGCCAACTCCACACAAAAATATCAGCATTAAAATTTGGCACTGTGGAAAAGAGAAAGGAAAAAAAATACAGGAGAATAATGAGCATGAAAAATAGGACGGGAAAAAATGCATATGTGATATTTTAACTAATATACTTCAAATAACCCGTTAAGTGTAAATGGTGTTACTTTATAAAATAATGTTATGTAATGTGTACTGAAGCACATCATTTATGACACTTATAACAGATCATGAAGGACAAAAGAGTATAAAACCCAGACATATATAACCCCTGAAAAAGTGGCCAGAGAATTATTATGTTATATAAATACCTCATTCCTAACAAAAATAAATAAACCACCACCACAAAAAAACCCCAAACACAAAGTCCCAAAAAACACTTCACCCAAAAAAAAAAGACAAAAATCTCCCAAACATTTATTTCAAACAAATAGTAACATTCCTACCAACAGGAGACTCAGGTGTCAACCCCATGCTCTGAAGTAATGCTTCCGCTTCTCTTCTCTTCTTTTCAAGATCAGATTCTTCTTGTACTGGAAGAACTTCTTTCTTCTGGTCAGTCTAAAAGTTATTTAATAATTAAGTTACAGCCTTTACCTTTCATTTATTTTGAGACCCCCACAGGGTATTGTGTAATACTGAAACCTATCAAGTAGGTTAGATATTCAATTTCAATAACTCTGATGGCTCTTTTTTGTAGATAAAGTAAACAGACAGGAATAACAATGTTCCAAAGCTTTGGTACTGTCTTTAAAGGACATATATAAACATGCAAAAAGTGTCTGCGTATTTGCCAGAATGACTAACACTTCAAAGGATTGAGTACCTTTTTTTATACTAATCTTAAGCACTGTAAAATGCAGAGTGATAAAAACATCCTGTACCTGGGTTGTAAAAGTATTTTAGAGACAGTCATATGGTTCCCATTTTAAAATGACAATAACTGTGTAAAAGAAAAGTAGTTTTCTTTAAGTTGTTTTAAGAAAACTTAGTTTTCTTAAGCTATCTGCTAGATATGAAAGAAAAGTACACCCCACCCTCTTTCATTTAGAAATAGTGCAAGCTCTATTGCAAAAGATGCTGAATACTCCCTATTTTTCTACACTTAGCTGCTTTTTTAAAAAGCAATTCTGGCAATACACTGCTACAAGATCATTAGGACATAATTTGAGCTATTTCTTTCTCCTTTTTGTTTGAATCACGTGGTTGGCAGCTGCCCAGTCTTCAGTCATATGCTGATTTAGAACACCAATTAGATCATAACCAAAACACAGAGAAGTAACCAAAAAGTACCCCAAAACGTACCAGCAAAAGTTTCTTTTACGAGATACAATTTGCATTCAGGAGAAACAGTAATCTGTCACTGATTGTCACATACTTGAGCAGCGAGAAATCCAGAAGACTGTTAACAAACTAAATGTAACACACAAGTACCATACACATCCTGAGTGTTGCTCTGATTTTAAAATTCAGCCTAAAGATAGGTCAAAGAGCAGAAGAACACAGCACATTGTTTGTACAATGATAATACTGACATGTAATTCCTACAGATGTCTCAGAACCGTACTTCAGAAATGAGTTCTCTACAGAACACCAATCACTATTCATTAAGCAGAGCTTTCATGCAATAGATCAGAGTGATTTGATTAATGATGTCACATGCACAGAGACAGTTCTAGAAATCTGAACCTTTATGCTAGTGTATGATACTTTTTTTTTTTAATCCAGCTTATCATACAGACACNTCAGCTTATCATACAGACAGTTGAAAAGGAAACAGTAGGTGTTTATATTATCAGAAAATAAAGTGCTACATTTATATTAGCACCAACCATTAAATAGACACTCCCTGAATAGCACATAGAAAATGATTATGTGAACCTACTCTTAAATTTTGGGCAAGTTACATATGCAAGTCAATTTTCAAAGTGAGAATTATTTCTTACTTCTTTCTTTTTCCTTTCTTCCTCCTTTCTTTTCTTCTCCTCTCTGATTTGAGCTAATCGTTGCTTCTTGCGCTCCAACTCCGCCTTCAGTTCACTTTTGTCAGACATGGCTGAAACACTGATCAACAGAAATCATGTCACTGTTTGGCCTTTCTCTGTTTCTGTTTTTTTTTTTTTTTTTTTTTAAGATAGCAGCTTTTCTTTCCAGAAGCTATCCACAAAGAGATTACACTAGCTTACCAAAACCAGCTTACCAGACGCCTGAGTCAACAATAATTGAAAAAACCCACGTTCCTATTTCTATTTTTCTTTCACTTAACACATTCTCAATACTAAAGTGATTCATTTAAAACAGACAGAACCATGACATGATGACAGCATCCATTTCTAAGGTAGGTCTGATGCTCTTTGAAGGAACTACTTTGAAAGAAATCTTAGGCACTGAAATGTGAGTATTTGATCTTGCCATAGGATTTTTGCAGCTACAAAACCCCTGCAAGACTAAAAACAGCAAGAAAAGCAGCAAGACAATATTTCTATTTCATTTTTCGCGTCGACAGCTAAATATTGGCATGCTATAACTTAAGAGTATGTAAGCTATATATCCTTCTACAGGCCATTATATGATTCAAAGTAAAGATTTATTAAAACATTTAGTAGGATTACTATACATTATAAGGCAATGTAAGGACAAGTGTGGTGGTCAAAGAAAACTGTAAAACATATGCATTATATTTCTTTTCTCAAAACTGTTACACTGCTAATAAATTGGTGGACCATTTGAAGACAAAAATGCCACAAAAAGTTTTGCTGTGTAACTAACTCAAATACAAACAAGGAGGTCAATAACAAAAGGTGGAAACCCTATAAGTTTAGAACTTGACAAAGATTTAGAACACAGGTTAAGAAAAACTGTGTGAAAGGGCTAGGTGAACAATTTAATTTGACTGTTTTTAAGCAAAGTCAAGTCAGCAAAGAAAATGTGCAAGTGGTCCTACAACAAATAAGGCAACTATAAATACTTTAACAGTAAGCTTGACAATAAGGGTACAAGATTAAGCGTTAGTAATAGGACTATGTGCTAACTCAAAATGAAGAATATTTGCAAGTGTTTGCATAGCACGGCTAAGCACAGAAGGGGATGCAAAATGTTGCAAGCCTCATAAGTCTAACCCCACATCTTAGCAATATGTATTCTGGAGTAAATGTATATATTCCTTCATGTCGTCTGTTAGCACTGAAGAGCTAATAAATAAATAACCTACAGTCAGCATTTCCAAACGGCATTCCCGTGTCCCTTTAAAGCAGCGCTAGGAAAGGCGCTGTCACTCCGTGGGCTGCCGCCCGCCCGGTGCCGGCCCGGGGAGGCCGAGCAGCACAAACCGAGCGGACCCGAGGGGAGGGAGCGCACCGCACCCCGCCTGCGAATGACCGCGGCACCAGCCTAGCGCCGCCAGAAACAAAGTCCCCACACAAACCCCACAGGGGCCCAAACCCCGGGGAGAGCGCCCGGCAGGCCGGACAGGGTCGCACCACGCCCCGCGAGCCGGAGCAGGCAGCACTCCCAGCCTCTCACTCCCAGCGAGCCCCGGCGCGGGCCGCCCCCGGCCCCACCCGGCTGCAACAGCCCTCGCTGCACGGGCCCAGGCCGAAGGAAGGCGCGTTCCCAGCGGGCGGCGGCAGCGCCGGGCGCGGCTCGGCCCCTGCGCACCTGTCCGCGGCTCCTGCCCTGCGCTCCTGCCCGCGGCTCGGCCCCTGCGCACCTGCCCGCGGCTCCTGCCCGCGGCTCGGCCCCTGCGCACCTGCCCGCGGCTCCTGCCCGCGGCTCCTGCTCTGCGCCCGCCGCCCTCGCCCCGCGCCCCTTCCGCCGCCGCACAAAGGCGCCGACAGCTGGCAGGCGGCTACCGACGGCAGACGCCGAGGGTCAAACCAGTTCCGAAGGCGTTGCGGAATAAATCAACGGGAACTGCGGAAGGACGCTGCGATCTGTGCAGCAAAACACCCAGTGCCCCACTGGTCCGTACTGTCAGGTCCGGCAATCGGAAAGGAATTAACAAGGGGAACGAGCGCGAAGCGACGCGGGAACGGGGCGGTTCCCGAGGCCCGGCGCCACACCCCTCCCGCGGGGCGCCGGCTGGCGAAGCCGCTTGGAAAACAACGACACCCAGCATGCAGCGCGCACCGCCGGATGGGCTTCCTCGCCGGCGCCCCCGGGCGTGAGCGCGGCCGCGCGTTGCATGATGGGTGCAGTAGTCTTCCGGAGGGAGGACACGCCAGTAGCCCGCGCTTGGCGCCAGCAGGGCGCGGGAACGAGCGCCACCGCCTGCCGCGGAGCGCGCGCATGCGCATTGTGCCCTGGTTCGCTGGTGGCCGGGGCGCGCGGCGAGCTCCCCTCAGGGGCGGCGCGGCTGAGGCGGGATCCCTGTGCGGAATCCCTGTGCGGAATCCCTGTGCGGAACTGCGCCTTCGCCTCTGCTTTGCCTTCCGGGCAGTGAGGGACGATCCACGCTAGGCCTCTCCCGCAGCCGAGCATAAAACCAGTCGTGTCCATGCGGAGGCTGATGGAACTGTATGGTTTTAACGGGGCACACGTACGGCCGGTAGCCATAATCCCTCCAGTGCTCTGGGAATAACGAGTGTAAAAGCCCGATTCGGTGTGGGGGTCGGGCCGGTGACAGAATGGCCACCGCACATGGTGCTCTGTCCGTGACAGCCGGTGGCGTTGGGCTGCCCTGGCCCACAGCCGTTCCCTCATGAGCGTCGAGCAGGAGTGAAGTTACACAGCTCATTTTGATACAGCTCCAAACTGGTAGCAAGTGACTTTGCTGTTTCCCACTCGTCGCGAATTAAATAAGTATACTGTCATTTGTATCCTGTGGAAACTTATATCGAAAGTTATATCGAAAGTAGCTGTTTTTAGTAACTGCTGGGTCAGTGCTTCTGTCTTCTATCTCAGTGAAGTGCGGGGTCCCCCAGCCTGCTGATCTGCCAGAACTGTGCTTACCAAAACAAAATTATAGGGAAGATTGCTGTAGTTCAAGTGGAGCGTTGTTCACAACACCCGATGAAATGAAGCTTTGGGAGACTAAGTTAAATCTTCTGCTATTACAGAATTGGAGTAATTTATTTGCAATGACCGGATCTACAAATAGTTGTGGCTGGTGAGCATTTATTGAAGAAAAGTTTGGATTTCTTGACTCTCAAAATTATGTGTAATGGGAAACATGGACACTTACTTAGGTCTATACAAGTTCACATACATATATATATATACACATATACATATATTCTTCTGGAACAAATCTACACATACAATTTGGTAGTTTTTGTTCTGTGTTACAAACACAATCTATTTAATCTGTTACATCTAATTTTAAATCTGTCTAATCTGTTACATTTAATTTTTATAGCAATATGGCAAGAAATAAACAGCATCCTTTTTGTTACTATTGTGTATGCCTCTAATGCTAGCAAGCTCCAAAACATTTGGAGACATGTTTGTATGAGCAAAATGTATTTACAGTTGGTTTTCAAGTCAGTGGAAGTGTGTGATATTCAAGCAATACTGTCGTTAATCAGGAAAATTATTTTTAGTTCCACTACAGTTATAGAGAATTCTCACTATTCATTATACTAAAGATGTCTGCAATTCAGAAGTGATGTAAAGCATCTGTTCTCTATGCTTAATTCATTGTATATGTCCATGGACAGGTATTGATCAGCTGTTGTGATATATTTATGACAACAATTAAGAGTCCAAGAGGAAGTAAAAATTCAGATCCATGAAATTTTGTAATATTCTGGGTTTAATTTTTATGTTTAGTAATTAATCTAGCATTTTTAGCATTTCTTTCTCTGAGCCAAAAAAGCTTGTTGCTAGTACATTAAAAAATCATCTTAAAAGGAGCATTTCTCCAGTTCTTATCCTTGCTCTGGAATTGTGCGGTCAGGTGACTTAAGTCATGTCTTTTTCACCTTAATATCACAGGAGGAAAAGCAATGTTTTGTCCTGGGTAGTTTGTGTCACTGGGTACCAGGTTACAAACTGTCTTTATTTTCTCTTAGACTTAGTTGCTTAATGTGTCAAATTAACTGTCCTGATTTCAATGGCAATTGGAATTCCTTAGACATTCCTTAGTGCTAAAGCTGTGTGATTTGATATTTGAAAGGAAGCCTTTTGAGTGGAAGGCACCATATATAATTTGCAGTGTTATTAAAATCATATCTGCATGGAATAACTTTCTTCCTAACAAGGAAATCAACAACTGAATCACACCTATGTGGTTTCTGAGCTTTTCTTCCTGCCACATTTCAGAAGCTGACAGTTACCCTTGTGACACAGGTGTGAAGTAAAGGTGACAAATACTATACCGAGTTTCACAGGAGTTAACTCAAGATCAGTCACAGATAGTCAATTCATGGTTAAAATTTGCCCTTCCATCTCTTAGTCCCAGGATCAATTCAGAAGAACATACAAGTTTTCTTAAGTATCAAACAGTATTTAGAAGTAAGCATTTTAAATGAAGGCAAGCTCTAAATTTTTGAAGTTAAAACATGACCTCCATTGGGTGGAAATTTTTATGGGCTGTTGTTTGAACTCCTCATATGCACTAAAGCAAATTTCATATTTATTTCCACTGGGAAGGCAAACTACTTTTCACAGAAAAGGATCAAAAGCATCAGAGTGGATATGGTATGTTAATAATAGGAGGTGGGACAGTGAGGGTATAAGAACTGATGGGACACTTACGGTTCAAAGAATTCAACACTTTTCATTTATGCTGGAAAAATGTAAATTATGTCCCCCTCGCCTCCTAGTGCAAAGTTATCAGACAGACAATCACTAAGTGATACCACTGACATTAAAATGGCTGGAATGTTATTTACTTCTATTTGTTTCTTTTGGAAGTCTTACAATATCTTATTGCAAATGAAACAAAAATCCACATATAATAGTGTAAGAAACAAAGGTTTGTCTGTAGTTTCAATGCTGGATGATTGTTCTATCTCAAAGCTAATTGAAATCCAAGATATTTGTATCAAAGCTGTAATGAGACACTGACAAATACCTTTCTGCCCCAGTGGAAATGCAATCTTTCTATTGAACATTTTGTCCTGGTAAATTCCATCTGCAGTAGGCACAGGCGTTTTGCATTTGAATCAAGAAGGTCACTCCTTTGGATCAGATGATACAGTGTACACTCCACTTGCCTTTAGATGACATTGATCCTTCACTGCATTGAACAGAAGTGCATTTTTTACACTTAATTATCTTATTGTTTCATCTAAATGAATTTGGAATGCTAACACTACCACCCCTTTTTTATCTTTGCACATATCAGTGAGACAATTTTCTGAAAAGCCTTATTCCTTAGACAGGAATACTTAAAAAATACTCAGTTGCATTTCTTTGCTAAATAAACCAGAATAAAATCAGTGTTTCATTTATTGATAGAATTGAATCTTTCATAATATTTTTGTCACTTTTGCAGCAGTAACATGATAGTTCTATGTATAATTACTCAAACTTATTTGAATAATCTTCTCAGTACATAGTAACTAAACTACATATTCAACATTTTGGTTGCTTTACTCAAAAATAATGCCATTGACTTCAGTGAAGAGAGGCACCATAAAACTCAATGGCAGTTGCACTGTGTTCACTCTTCAGTGTTAAACCTTTCATTACCTTTGGAAATGGGACTTTTTTTTGTATATAAAGTAAATTGTATTGAGTGTATGTACAACACTGTGTAGATTATTTTACAAAAACAAAAGTAAGAAATCTCTAGCTGTGGGGGTGTTACTGTGAAATGCATAAATAGCAACTGGGTCTCTGCAGGTATGAACCTGTTCTTATTTAAATCAATGGAAATTTCACTGCTGACTGCAGTAAATGCTGCATCAAGACCCCATCAAGACCCCAGAAATCAATTAAATGTGTTCTTAATAGGCTTTCAATGCCTTTGAAAGGCTTTCTCTAAATTACAGATGGAAACCAATCAATTAGATCTTAGAGTTCATTTTATTAAATTAAATCCCACTATATTGTGCAAAATTAAATATAATGCTTAAATTTACTGGCTTTTATTTATCCAGAAAGATTAAGCAATATCTGTGATTGTCAAACCACCTTGTTTTATTTGATAAAATATGTAGGACCCAACAGAATGCTGATGTGACTCTATGTGTTTTGAATTGTTTCTGCACTGTGAAGAACAGTGCTGGTACTAGGAAGTTGAGCAATGAGAAATTGCTCTGTCAGGACATGGACTAAAATTAATTTTAAATAGACTTTTTATGTGATACTGTAAAAATTGGAAATTCTGATTTAGTGTCTGCTAAGAAAATGTTGAAAATGCTTTTAGAATTTTCTTAACCAACTAAAGTTCAGTAATAGAGGATGCAAAAAAATATAATTATTAAGGAAGATTAATCAGTATTTAGTGGCTTTTTCTGATTTGTATTTATTTTGAATCTTTCATTGTTCACAGGAGATCCAGTGATGGCTGAAGAGTACGTGACACAAGCTGGCAAGTGGTACAGTGTAAGATTTGCATACAGCTAATTTTTCCATTTTTCCCATCTTCATCTGCTGTCATTCAGGTGCCATAACCTGTTTCCTTAAACTGCATTATTGTGAAATATATATTTATCTGTATCACCATGAGCTCATAACCTGTTCTGTGCTTCACTGTGCTCTATTTACCTACAACATATTCTTTTGAAATCTTAGCTAGTTATACTGCTTTTATAGATTTAAAATTACAGCATTAACATCGATTTTGTATTTTGTAATTTGTAATTAATTTGTATTTTACGTAGATATGAGACAGCATATTTATTATTATAATTATTATAGAAACTAAAACTATGTAATGTAGGTAACATGGCAATACTCCATATAGTATGCATGCTACCTTATGCATTGTTCTTATAGTAAGGATATTGAGATTGTTATTAATTTTATTTCATAAATTCAGATACTAAGTCAAGACAAAAGATGCTCTGAATACCTTAGAGCTTAGATTATAAAATCAGAGAGAAGATAAACTTCAGGAGGAATTTCAAAACAAAAAAAAAATTAAAAGTGGTGTTTGAGGGGCTATTATGTCTTATTCACTTATAATTAGGAGGGAAAAGATTTTAAAAAAGAATAAAAAATAAGGAACTCCTGCATTTGATAAGTATTTAATGAAACCAACTGTATCTGTATATACTTGAAAGTCTGATCCTCACAGCCTGAGTGGTTCTCTGCAAACTAAAAACAGAAAAAAATGTGACAGCCTGAGAACAAGCTTGATAAGTATTGGGCTAGAGATAATTGCTTTGAAAAGTTATTTTACACTAATGAGAAGTTCATAAAAGTTTAAACCAAATAAGTGTAATATCAGCTGATGCAAAAACACATTCTGGGAAGAAAAAATAAGCATTGCAAAGCCTGGAATGGCCAGTATGGAATACAGAAATGTATCCAAGTGAGTAAGCATCAAATGAAGGATTATCCCTACTTGTGGAGAATCCATTCCAGCAAGAAATTGAATCATGGACTACCGCATCTCAAATTTGTAAGACTCCCCAGAGAGCTAAAAGGGACTCTGCAGATTCTGTCATCAGTATGCCATAGATCTCTTCTCTGTACTGTTGTGCTCAAAAGTAAGTGTTCCCCAGATTTCCATTTTTAGAGGACCTCTTTCAGAATACTGATCAAACCTTGGTGTTCTGAGTTTTTGTCCCACTCCTGCACTTAAATGTACAAATGAATGAAATGGCTAAAAGAGCTACTGGAAAGAAGGTAACCTGATATTCTCGAAAGTCAGTTTTATTCCAAATCTTTACAAAACTAAAAATATTTTTCAGATGAAATAGTGAAAATTTATGTGAGTGCCTGATTCCAAAGAAGTCCTAAAGCCACCTTTATCATGTATAGGATAGTTTTATATTGTATTCTGTAGGAATAAATGTGAACGTGTTCTGTCTCTGCATTGAGCCTGCTGGACCCCGTTGGAACACAATGAACATGTAACAGTTTGAGCTAGCAGTGACAAGCCCAAGGCTGGACTATTAAAGTTGGTTATAGCCCCGTGAAGTGGTGTACAGTGATGCTCTCTGTAGTCAATTGTGTGAGGTAGGTTCTTTCATTTTCAGCAGAAGAATGAGCAGTCTGTCTGCTTGCTATGCAGACTCCACATTTAGCTTCATAAAAAAGGTAACAAGTCATAATTATAAATATCTGTATAGAAGGAAAACAGCAAGTAGTAGAGGATCCTTTAGTTACTAGATAAAAGCATAAAATCCAATGATCAAAAATGAAAGGTAGGTTAATATATTAATTTTGTAGTTAAAAAATGTTATTAATTATAGTTTGGAAAAATATATCTAGGGTAAGAAGAATATTCTATCTATTCCATCTAAATTCTTTAATTGCCATTTTTTCTGTATGCTTATGCACAATTTCTGAACCGATATGGGAATTATTGACTACTACGTACGATTTTTGATTTGAAGCAGATCAGATTTTTCACAGAGGCTGCACTTTACATTCTCTGATCTTCCTCGTAAGACTTCTTGCTCTGAATTTCATTGTTAGAAATCTCATTAGCCAACCATGGGAAATAGGGAGGGGAGAAATAAGACCCTTCTTGTTCCCTCCTCATGTAAGAGAAATTAAAGTCAAATGTGACATAGCAGGAGACAGTAAAAAAATTGAAGCCTTTGAAACAAGGAAACTATGTCAACACTCCACTCTAAAAGCAAAATGTAAAACTCCAAGTCTCAATTTGCCATGATTTGCAAAGAAAATAAATTCTTCTCAAAGGCTGATAAATGATAAAGAGTATTCCATAGCCCTCATGGTAATATTGTAGTTATGAATCAGGTTATTAGGTTTATCTGCAAATTAATTCTGTACTCAGGGGAGTTGCAATAGATTGGTGGGTTCACTGAGACTTTATCTGACTTTCACTCAGATAAACTTTGAAAGTCCAAGAAGCTTGTCCACATACCCCACATTTGAAACTTCACTAACATTTCTATTCAAGAAACACTGATACAAGAGGTAATCTTCAGCAAATGCAAAACTACTGAGAAAGTATTATCAGTGGCCCTAAGATGACACTATTTCAAGAAATGCCATTTGAGGATTTGCAGATAACTGAATATCTCAAATGTGCTATTTTCTAGCAGCAAAACCAGTGCTGCAACAGGCATGACTTAATTTATAGGATCAGTTGTTTTTAATAATTGAATTTCATGAGATAATAATAAATTTGTGATCAAAAAAATACAAAACCGTAGTATCAGTTGTTGTAGTTAGAAAATCTGACTTAAATGTCAGAATAAACTGTTGTTTATGTAACTAACCAAAGGAAAAGGGAACAAAATGAATTCTTACCCATTTTTCTATTAAATATATCTAGCTTAGGAACTCCAGAATATTTACCTCAGTAACATGATACTATCTTCCATGTACTGAATTTAAACTTTTAGACCAAGTAGATAATATTTTTTTTTGTTCAATTACGGTATTTATTTTCATTTATTAGGTGTATATTATTTAATTAGAAAAATTAATGAAATAAATTAAATTACCTGGTAATAATTACATTTGAAAACCTATACCCTCTCCCTGCCAAAAGGCCTCTAACTGCCTTCTGCCCTCAGTATTAATGTGTGGTTACTATGGATTCTTGCCTCGCTTGGGAAGTTCCCTGCATTTTGATGCAAACTTTTTCCAGTATCTTAAAAAATTGCATTTTCCATAGACACTGTAGGTTAACAAAAGACAACTGTCTGCCAACTGCTGTAAATGGTTTCGAGTTGCACAAGTCTGCCTTATAAGCAAAAATCTTTACCTGTTTAAATGTCTAGAGAATGTAATTAAAGACTGAAGAACATGCAAAAGACTATACAGACAATGAATTGCTAAAATAATTGTAATGATGCACAGTTCTACAGTCACCCTTTTGTCTCTGCTGAAGGACCCTGTGTAGAAGGCAAATCTCTGCCTGACACAGTCTGATGGGAGTTTTTGTTAATTACACTTAACGTTACAAGGGGCACTATGTCACTTCTATATAAAAACAGTATATTGCTTCCATTATAGTTGGGCATTTGCATGAAACCAAAATAGTTTCTTTGCTTATCTGTGTTCCTGGCTTGAGACCAGTAACTTTCTTGCCTTTTATTAGTTGAAGCATAATCTAAAATAGAGGATGAATAAAATAATTGAGCAAGAATATAGCTTCAGATATTACTGTCTATGTGCCCAACTCTGTCTTTCCCTTTTCTGCCTCTCCCTGGGGGAAAAGCACTTATCTTCCATGTGCTAAATCTAGTTCCTATCCACAGCAATCATGTAAATCTTGGCATCAGTCTCACAACAGAATCAAAAGTCAAATCAGCAGGAAGCTTCCACATAAGAGCAACAGGCAGCTCTAGGAGGAGGATTAAAAAAAACTACAAGAAAAAAATCTTTTCAAACTCTTCCATTTATTTTCTTTCAAAAATAAAGGGTTCTACTCATTAGAAACCCTCAGGTTTTCTTGTATTTTTAAAGATAATATGACTTCAAAGAATAACTCATTAGTCAGCCAGCCTTTTAAAGCCTTTTATTTCAAAGCTTCTTTCTGAATAAACAAATCTATAAAGGGAACAAATTGAAGTTTCTGCTTTCCCTAGTGTTTTACATAGAGGCTACACAAGCTGTCTTCTCTCAAAATGAGTCAGACCTGAAATTACAAAGTAACCAAAAATTGTTGGATGTAGCTGGTGGAATTAATTATATGTATTTTACCTACAGACTGGCTCTAAAGCCACAAAAATATTTTTAATTTGAAATTCAAAATTTTAGATCAAAACCCCAAGGTTTTTTTTATTACTGTTAGTGTTTGCTTAGGGATGTTTTAAATGTTTATAGATAGGCAAAGGAAGACTAAGTATAATAAAAATAACTATCATAAACATGGCAACAATGTAATAAAACTGAAAGTAGGGTTTGCCATATAATTTGAATTTATACTTATTGGACTGATGTACAAAATGTCTTTGTATCCATTCATTACATTCCACAAGAGCTTACTTCAGAGTGAATTAGTCCTATAAGGCCTTAGGAGGAACTGTCTTACCCAGACTAAAGTGAGTTACCCTCCCCAGGATGAGAGATTGATTAGGTTTTAAACCAGAGAAAACATATTGAGAAATATAACGATTCATGGAATACAAAGATAGGAGTAAAATGTCCTCAGAAGAACTGGAGAAAGGAGTTTGGAATAAGGAAATGTTAATTACTGAATGGAGCACGTGTACCTCAGTGGCTTGGAAAGCATAATGTTAGAAAGTGCAAAATACAATTTGTAGAAAAATGTGGAGAAATGTCTGAACTCTCACAGGATTGTAGTCACCTCTTCACTTAGGAAGAAGACCAAGGCATTGCTGTGATGAGCTCAAACCACATATAGATTCCTTGATAGAGTTTTCTATAGTTAGTACCTGAATTACAATTGAAAATACAAAAAGAGGTTCAAACAGGGTACAAGACTCCATGATGGTTGACACAGGCTTACAAAGGAAGAAATCAAAAGAAGCACTTTGTCTGAGGGTATTTCAATCTTACAGTGCATTATGTTACCGTTACATATCAGAATTCATGATGACAGGGTAGTTTTGGTTTGTTTTCTTCCCTCCCTCTAACAACTGCTGTGAGGAATTTCTTCTATGATCAGAAGGTGAAATACAAGTTTCTTACACAGTGAATTCTTTCACTTTCTGTTAAATACTGATTATGTTCCTAAGACTACAAAGTACATAAATTTCATCATTAAGATCATCATAAATAGTTGAAATGAAGACATATTTAAGAAACTTTGTACAACTGTCCTCTTGTTTTCAAAAGTAATTTAGGAATAATTTGATCTTTATCCAAATTTAGACAATTATATTTTAGTACCATAATAAAAATCTGTACTCAGTAATATCACAAGCTCAAAAAATCACTTTTATTAATATATAAAAAAGAATAAGGAAAACAGACATTATAATTAAATATTTAATCTCATCTACAAATAAGTACTTTGGATAATAAAATAATTTTTAAGGTTCTTGTGAACAGTTAAAATCAGAGGAAGGAATTTTCTGAAATAAAAGCAAAAGAGACTTCTGAAATAGAAAATATTTGGCAATATCTCTTAGTCACTCAATAAAGTATCCATGTAAACAAGTAATCCATCTTTACATTATCATATGTGATGTTCTTGGCTACACGCAGTAAGAAGTACACATGTAATTACATTCAATTTTAGAATCTAATTTGCACCATCATTTCTCAGTTTCCTAATGTTGGAAAAACCATTCTTCTGTGTCTGTGCATAGTACTGCATGACAGCATGTAAATACAGTATTTTTTTCCCCAGGCATCTTAAAAAGATGGCACTTCCAGTATTAGGTTTTGTAACTTCCTGGTTTTTTATAGGAATCCAATCCTGGAATGTAAACTCTACAATCATGTTCCTGTAAAAACAACCATACACAGGTAAGAAAATCTGCATGAAAGGAAAGTTAATGGAACGCCACTTTGAGGAGCAGGTTTAGGACTATTACTCTCCAACCACCTACGTATTTTTTATTTAGCATTGAACTAACCTCATTTTTTTGCAAGGATACTTAGAGGCATTTTTAATCCATTTAGAATTAAGCCAGAAGTCTATGGTATGTTTTGTCAGTTTTAAATTGCACACACCAAGGTTGATCAAGTTGAGGAGCTCACAGCTACTGCATCTCATGGGGACTTCCAAAGATCAGCGGCCAGATACCCACAGTTTATGCACGTGAGGTATCACTGATTATAAATTCCCCAAATGGAATCTTCCAGCTTCCACTGAGTTTCTACTATCATGTTTAACCTCTAAGTTGAAAACCAAAATTATGTTCTGGGAGGCTCCCCTCAAGAAGTTGCTAATCCTTGATTTTCAGTTAGTTTTATATCACAGAATCACAGAATGCTTGGAATTGGAAGGGACCCAGAAAGATCATCGAGTCTAACCCTTAAGCAAATGGCCCATATGGGGTTTGAACCCACAACCTTGGTGTTACTTGTACCTTGCCCTTCATGAGAATAGAGAAGTAAAGAAATGCCACCATTCTTTCTTCAAGTAGCATTTCCCTTGAACAGTACATGGAATACAATGGAAACCAGAAGGCATGTTGGTTATTATAGCTTAACTTTAACAGCATATAGAACCAAGCACCTAAGAGCTGTTCATTTCAATACATTCAACTCAGTGCTGTAACAAAAGAAGTCATACATTTTGTGGTTTTTCCAGTACACTGTACAATTACTTTCTTCTAGAACAATCCTTAGGCAACTGACTACCTTCCATACAAACATATGCTTTTATTATGTGACCTAGTACTATGCAAGGATTGAGTGAGCTTATTTTCGCAGGTGGATGAGACACAGTAACAGGCCAATACATAACAATTTAAAATGCTGTTGCCTGTGTGAATGCAGTATAGAAAGCTGCGTAGTAAATTACTGCAAGTGAGCTCATTTATTCACTTCCCCTGTCATGCTTCACTGTTTGATTCATAGCAGATAGTGGGACTGGAGGAGTGCTCACACAATAGTTTAGTAGTTTAGGTTAGTGTTCCTTCTGTCATACCTGAATTGTACGTTAAAAGCAGATATTTTCTATAGTGGAAAAATATGCCAATATGAGGTTGGTCCCAGTCATCCACGAGCCTGTAAGTGAAAATATGGAACTCTGGGATGTAGTCCTTGAGCACCAAATGGTACAGCTGAAAAGTTTTTAAAAAATTTTATTATGCTAGCTTTCTGTACTGCATTCACCAAATAATAAAATATTATTACAAATCAAATAACAGGAACTGAGGTACTTCTTGTCAGAGAAGACGCAAAATAACTCATATCCAAAATACTTTGTACTAACACACAGTGAACTACAAAAATGGTGCATTTGTTGAAGGGTAATGTATGAAAACGTTTTAAAAAGCTGAAGTAGATAAAATGTATGTAGTATTTAAAAAATAGGAAATTATCTTCTGTCTGAAACTATCTATATTTCAACATGAACAGTGGTAAATTTGTATTTGTAGTGGACTATGCAGCTTTTACAAGAGATAATAGAATGGCTCATCATTTTGGACATGTGCAGTCTAAATAATCTACTATAATTATTCTTCCATAGTAGTAAAAGTAAAAATATTGTTTATATCTATGAAATTAATGAATGAGCATAATACATTAATACTTCAATTACTAGAAAGAGCTATAAAAGTAAAGTGCCAGTAAGGACTCTTCATTATTTAGAGAAAATTATATTATTTAAAACTGTAATTTCAAATTAAAAAGTCATAGAGTTTGTATAGATTGCTTATAGACTAAAGCATGTTTTCATGCCTATGATAATAATGCTTTTTATGTCAGTGTAGAGATACACAAATTGGCTTTCAGTTAACAGGTAGCATTTTATTAAAAAAGCAAAGCTTACCTGTGTCATGGAGAAAGTATTTCTCACTTGAAGCTAGTTTTCTTTTCTGAGACTGACAGCAGATTTTTCTGGTTTCTAACCTCCTAATTTGTACTCTAGTACCATAAATCAACAGAATTGTGCAATCAAATAAAGATACTAAAATGCTGCCTTCGGGATAAAAGGAAGACTTAAACTAAGTGATACATTTTTCTAAGTGTTTTTCTATAGCTTTTCAAATAAGACAAATTCTGCATTTGGATGTCTTAACATTTCTTAGATTTCAGTAATAATTGCACATTCAAGCCAAATATTGGTGATTCCCTCACTTTTCTGTAAAACAAGACCAAAAACCTCCAGAAGTTTCTAAAGGAAATATACCATTTTATGAAGATATTAAGCAAACTTTTCTTTTTTTAAATGAAAAATTTTAGAAAAAACATTTTTATGAAGCAACTCTGTAAAGTGCAGAATTACCTCAAATCCCATAGAACATAGCAGCTGGTGAGAGGGTTAATCAGCTAGAGAAATCAGAGCTTTAAAAAGTGAACATTACCAGAAAATGTATTTATGTGTGACAAACTAAATTATCTGTATGGTATACTTCCTGGCTGATTTATAACCTGCAAAATCACTCAAGAGCAAAATTTTATCCGAATCTTGTTAAATTTTTCATGACTATAAGAGATATAAGCATTAAATTAAGACGTGATATGGAAGACAGTTTCCAATTATGTGATTTTCCCATTATGTGATGTCATTCCTGCTCTTGTTTTTTTAAAGAAGGCATGGACTAGTCATGGACCAATATATTAGAGACTTACAGGAATTTAAATCCATATGCAGAAAACTTGAGTATCTTTCAGCAAGCCATACTAAAAATGAACCCCCAACCTACATATCAATGTAACTACATTAGAAGGACCCTCACCAGCGGGAATTTGGAGGTATAATAGCACTTTTATTCTGTGTATTTTCTTTACATAGTTGACCTTTGTCCTGCTTCATCAAATTCCATGTTTTGTTTTCTGGCTGCTTCAGCATTGCTCCTCAGATCAGATTTATCTGCGTTACTACCCTTTGTCATTGTGGATTCTACTTCTGTACCTTCAGGAGCTGCTCCAATGGGCCACAGAATTTTAGTATTCTCTTCTGGAGGCCGCTTCCAGTGGGGCCTGGTTGCCATCCACAAAATAATTGAACCAAATATGACAAGCAAAAGACCAAGACAATTGACGAAAATTGCTTCTGGTGGGGATGCACTGTATGCAGGATTATTCCTTTGAAAGGGGAAAAAGAAAGAATAGGTCAGAAAAGATTGTTTTAAAGACAATCCTGGTCTAAAACCAGCAGTCTCCTGCCAGGTAGGTCTTTTTAATACAAACAAAACAAAACAGTGTCCCAGTACTAGATGCTTATTACTCTGGGCAAATGGAAGTATATTTGCAATGAACAACCTTAATAAACAAGTGGAAACAAATACTTACAATGCAAATATCAGCTTTTCTGTGATTCCCATGAGACACGTTGCAATCACCGTTGCAAAGATGGTAAGACCCGAATAAACATGTATTGGCAGGAGAGCTGCGCGGAGACGAACTGGAGCAAACGGGAGCAGGAAGACAGTGAAACCAAAGAAAAGCTACAACCAAAACAGATCCAGAGTTAAGGCTAGATGGAAAACAAGCTGCACTACTCAAGCGGAATAAAAATAAGCATAACAATTCCATTCTGAGATGTCTTCAGGTAAAAATTTGAAAATAATTGGCATTTCTATCTTTGAATGTGTTTCCTGTCAAAACCAAAGCAAAATTCTGGATTAGCACTTGGGAAGCAGACATTAAATATTTTATAAATCATCCTATGTAATATCGGTGTCCAAACTTACTGACAGTGCTAAAACTCTAACCAAACTAAGTACTGGAAACGTAAGTTTTCAGTGTCACTAATTCACTAATATAGTAAAGGTGTGAGGAGCCACACTTTTACAGTCTTGTCAAGTCCTGCTCTCTGCTCCTGTTGCAGATTTGGACATAAAGGAACATAAGAAGACAGTCGAAACTTCTGACTTGAGTGGATTAAATACTTTTATCTTGTTAGAATTTCAGTTAAATTTAAGTGCCTATCTTTAGAAGGGGAATGGTCTTTCAATATATTGATCACATGGCATTTACAGAGTGAAGACATGTATGGGTGGCATCAAGTTATTTAAGGGACATTAATCCTCCAATTAGAACTAATTCTGTGATGCAAAAAATCATATCCCATGGTTGTATCCACAGACTTGCCCAGTCATGTTGAGGTTGCATCCCTTCTTTAGTTTGTTTTACTGTTACTCATCCCGCTGCTAGATTAGACACAGTGCATGAATTAGTATTTCATCCTACTTTAACTCAGTCTTAGTCCTTGTTTCATCTTTCCATAATGGATTATAGAGCCTGATATTTTCTCCCTGGGAAGCTTTTTAGTACACCACAATCAAATAATCTCTTAATCTTAGATCTGCTAAACAGCTGGAGTGTTTGAAGTCTTGCACTGGAAAATAGCTTTTCCAGCTCTCAAATAACTTTTCCAGAATTTCTTTGGGTTTGTTGCTTTTTATTTTTCTGATCATTCTTTTATATTTAAAAAAAATCCATAATATTTCATATTAGTTTCACTAATGCCATCTTTTTTCCTGTTGTCACAGCACTGTGAGAACTCATTTAAAGCTTCATGTCATTTTTGAGTACTTCTTTCTGGAAACATTATTTTCCAAGAGACAGTCTCATTTTACATTTTTGCCCTAGTCTCAAATTTATGTCAGTGTGCTCTACTGTATTAACCTACATTTGGCCTAATTACAATATGGTTACAATATTGTAGGGAGAGTATTATGTGAGTGTATGACTGACATGCCCCTTCTGGTAAGTGCCAAGTGTCTTCTCTTTTAATGAAGATACGACTTTATGAATATTTTTAATAGTGCTCAGTCGCTTAACAAACATCAGTCTCTGACTGGAGACTTGCATCCCAGGTTGGAGGAAGGAACATCAAGGAAATTTTAATGTGACAGGCAAGGCATTAAGTGCCATTGATCATGTTTATAGTAGCAAAATGAAAAGTAGAACTACGATTTTTGTCACAATTCTTCATTTAACCATTAGAAAAAATACTGATACTCAGTGTAGTGGCAGCACAGACTTCCTTGAAATAGCTGCATTATTAGGAAAAACTTAATATTGCTTTTTCCTATTCATTCTTATTCATTCATATTAATTCTTATTAATTTGTTCAGCTATAGAGAATATACTCAACAAAACTGCAATATGCTTTCTTTTGTTTCTAAATGTTAAAAACACTATTTCACCACTGTTTCCTGTACCTCTTGGCCTGAGCAGTGAGGAAAAAAGTCCAGAACCCAAATTCCTTAGCTGAGGCTTTTCTGTGCTTGACCATAGATAATTTAAGTCTTTTTTCTTTTTAGTGTTTTGGGAAAAATATTTGAAGGAACAAAATACATTTCCATAGTGTAATTACACAATATAGGGAGTTCAGAATGTATATGCAGAAACATCTGTACATGTTCTGTAAATTTCAGGGCATGGTTGCTCTTCTTTGCCAAATGCAAAATGCGCTAAGATAGCTCATTTTACATTACAATAATGCTAATTCTCTGCCAAGAGGAGCAGTTAAAAGCATGCCCTGGAACATCTATCAAAGTTCTGCTGATTCAGGAAAACTGGTTAGCCAGTAGTAGCTCATTCAAGTGTCAGATCCTTTACAACTCTACTACTCCCTCATGCACTTGTTCTACTGATTAACAAAAGTCTTGAAGCCAAGAAGTGACTAATTAAATTTATGATAGTTTAAAAAAAAAAAAAGCTGTTACTTCATTTGAGACTTCCTCAATAAATGCTCTAACTATATTTAAATATGCTGCCAACAAACCAAGTAACTTGCTGTAAGTTCAGGAGTTAATAGGGCTTAGAAACACACTACTGTGTGTAACTGTATTGTAAGTTAATGGCCGTTATGCCAGCAAATAAACAAAATATGCTTAAAAATGCATTTTTCTTCAAAGTCAATGATCCAGTATTTGTACATTTACATGACAATTTGCCAAATCAGAGTGTAAAAATGGCTATACTAGTACTAGCAATATACTAGCAAGAGCCTATTGTGCCTGAATTACTCAAAACATTATTCAAATTTACAACCTGTTTATAAATTCAGTTAGATTCTGACCTGGAGAAAATAAAATATAACAGCAATCAGCCCAATCCAGCTGTGCAGACTGTACATGTTAGGAATCTTCATGGTATTGTGGTAATCAAATGCGGCTACCATAGCAACGATTACAAGAATCATAGCTGTGGTATTTAATCCAGCATGTATGAACTTCATCAGGAGTTTGCTGCACTTCCAGGTCCAGGGCAATCTGTACACAATAATAGCTGAAGAAAGAAGAGAAACAAGATTTTAGGCCTTATAGATGATTTCTTTCAGATGTTATTAATTACACATAATTCACACAGTCACATTGTAAATGACAGCAAAATCCAACCTTAAGTCTTCTAGAAAGTCTATTAAAAGGCTTTTTCTCATACACTTAGCATAGCATACTCTAAAAATACAACTGAAGTTTAAATATAGCTTTTAACAAACTTAAGTATGTTTCAAAAAAAACCCCAGTAATTAACTTGGTGTCATCTTTTCCTTAGTCATTAAATTGATTTAATAGGGATTTGGCATAGGATTTTGATTTTTCAGCTACTAGTCAGGTTGGAGCAATATAGCCTGATTCTCATATTGAGAAGATCATTTATTGAGAAAGTGTGTAGGATTATTTTATAATATTTATTCTCTTTATCGACTTTGGATAACGCTGTTCTCTAATTGCATAGATACTTATATGACTGTCTATTACACTGATATCAGTAAGACTACTTTGAATGGGAAAATGCTCTTCAGCATAAGGGAATCATAATCTGACTTTAGAGACAAAAGCATTTAACAAATACAGGTCTTCAACCACTGTTAGATAAATGTAGGGAAGTTTTGCCTATACTTGAATTATTAACTCTAGCAGACAGTGTTTTTTCCAGTCTGAACAAATCAATAATATCCATTGATCTAACTCCAGATGGTCCATAAGAATAACTTCACCTAGAGCTGCTTCTTGCCAAGTTTTCTCCAAGATCCCCACTGCCCCTACCCTGCCACAGCTGTCCCCTGTCTGTCATATGACCCAGATGCTTTCCACAGGAGACACAAACAGGCCAGATTACATCCCTGAAGCTCCAAGTACATCTAATTACAAACTAGACAGTAATTCTGGATGTGTGACAGCACATAAGTATATTCAGCTAATAGGGGACAAATATTTATGAGGACAACTGATAATCTGACCAATAAAGACTAATGTCCCCATCTATAATGTCTTGCCTGAGCAAAGTCTGAGCTCCACTCAGTGATTCACCCCATCCTAATTTAAGGCTTCTGCTTGTGAAATTACAGTAAAAATTTTATATAAAATTAGCTATAATAAAACAAAGGAATAGTAATTTATGTAGGTTTTTTTTTTTAAATCCTGCTCCAAACATTAATAGAAAAGTATTACCTCATAAATGCAAAGATTTACTTAGAAATCACTTAAGAAATAGAAATAGAAATTTACTGAAGTGATTCTCATTTGCCCTACTTATTAATTACTTTTCCATAACTCTTGCATTTTAGCCAAGAAGCATAGATTATGGGAAATAAATAGAATATTATCTCTGCCTGTTCTGATGAATAGTAATAATAAATGACAAATTCTTTCCAAGTTCTGTTTTTTTTTAACTTGGGTGCATTTCAATAAATACAGTACTACACTAAATAATTCACAAACAAAACCATTTACAAGTCAAATTTCCATATTCTGATCAGATTTTAAATGGATGTCTGCTTTTACATACTGTGTGAAAATATAATAATGGAATTAAAGCGTTCCTTAGAATATTTAAATATAAAAAGCACTTAGGTTGTTCTTGGCTTTCTACTTTAAAAAGCAACAGTAGTAAATCCTACAAAACCAGGAATATAGAAACCTTGTTGGTAAGATTATGTGACTGTCTTAAAGCAATCTATTACATAAATATGATTCCACACACCGAGCTTATCACCTCCAACAGTTCCCCAAAGGGACATTACATGATAATATTAGAATCATAGAATCCTAGAATCACTAAGGTTAGAAAATACCTCAGCTAATTGAGTTTCACCATTAACCTATCACTGCCACATCTATACTAAACCATGTCCTGAGCACCACATTTATGTTTTTGAACACTTCCAGGGACAGTGATTCCCTCACTTTTCTGGGCAGCCGTTTCAATACCTGACCACCATTTCAGTGAAGAAATTCTTGCAAGTTTTCCAATCTTAGCCTCCCCTGGTGCACCTAGAGGTCATTTCCTCTTGTTCTATCACTTGTTACTTGGGAGATGACATTGATCCCCACTTAGTATACCCTCCTTTCAGGCAGTTGTAGAGAGTGGAAGGTCCCCCCTGAGCCTCCTTTTTCCAGGCTAAACACCCCCAGCTCCCTCAGCTGCTTCTCTTCAGACTTGCACTCCAGACCCTTCACCAGCTTCATTACCCTTCTCCGGACACACTTCAGCATCTCAATGTCTGTCTTGTACTCAGGGGCCCAGAACTGGACACAAGAGTTGAGGTGTGGCCTCACCAGTACTGGGTACAGGGGGAACAATTACTGCCCCGGTCCTGCTGGCCACACTGGCCAGGATTCTGTTGGCCTTCTTGGCCACCTGGGCACACACTGGCTCATGTTCAGCCAGCTGGCAATAATACCCTCCATTAGACCGTTATTAATCAACTTGTACCAATGATAATGACTTCTAATTTTGTAAAGCAGATGTGTCAAAAGGCCCCAATAGAAGCTGCAACATCCCATGAGGATATTCCCAATAAATACTCCTTACCATATGTCCCACAGTATTGTCAATAGTTTATTCACAGTGCAGCAGAGTACTGGACTCTGTATGAAGAAAACTTAATGAGCATAGGTCCTGGTCACAGTTTTTAGTCTTTGATCTCAGAGGGTCAAGTCTGGACTAAAATTTTTACATAATTTTTTTTTGGTTGTCATCTAGCTGATTTAACTTCCAAAAGCACTATCAAACTCCCTAGTCACTTGTCCGTGTAGTCTCAGTTGTTAACAATACCATGTTACATGACACAGCCCAGGCCATATGCATGATATTACAGTTTGGTTTTATCATCTTTCTGTGAGGGCTTTGTGTGAATTTACACATTGCAATTTCAGCAGATTTATTAATCACTGTGAAAAGACACAGTTTTATTTCCCTATCACTACTTCTGTGTGCTTCTCCCTGCCTTTCTCATAACTGGTGCTTTTCTGATCTGCAGGAGGAAAGAAGGCAATCTGGGGAACAAAGGGGAGAGAAGGAAGGTTCACCTTTCAGTGAGTACAAGCTCTTAAAAACTTACTCAGATGTGATGTGTAATTTAATGTCAAAATGAAATCAGCCTAGGTTAAAAGCACATACACAAATGTTTGGTGGTGACATGGTAAAGCACCTTGTGAAGAGCTTTCTTAAGGCAGAGTATCTCTAGTACTGTTAAGAAATTTGACGGCCTAGGCACCCTAGACTGAGCTTTGTGACTCACACCTTAATCCTGTTTTGAACTATGATTTTAAAATACGACACACAGGGCAGAGTTATCTTGTAATATCTTTATATGGTATGGGACATGTCCTTGTACAAATGTACGGGGCAAAGTTTTAGAGTTATTGACCAACAATATGACATTTCCATCCTTTTTATAGACCAATAAACTCAAGAAACAATTGGTTTAGTTATTATTTAAAATCCTCTACTCAAATTTAATCAAGTTTTTTTTAGCTACACCTTTCTACCTTCAACTACTTAAAGACTTACCTTTCTTGTATGTGTCCACAGAGGTATCTCTATTTCCCACTCTCATTCAAATTGCTTTGAATTCAGTGGCAAATTTCCATCAGACAAATTTGAATCAGATTCACAGTGGTAGCTTATCTGTTGATATTTCATCTGATTTACTACAATATCCCTTCAGTCTCCAACTTTGCTTTTCCTATTAAGTAATAGGACTTCCTCCCTAAATGATGCTATATTATTAGTGAATTCCTTGTATTCATGTGGCTTCTTAGCTATGGTAATCTTCCATTTACTTTACATATATCCTTACCTATACAGGGCTTGGGGCAACCCCCTTTCTTTGTGACACAGGGAAAAAACTGAGTTTCAGAGGAAAAATAGAAAATACATAGAAAAAAGCTGCAGAAAGCCTCTCCCTATTTTCTTTGAAAGTTCTATGCTTATATGGAAAACAATAGGTTGAGCACATTAAGATGGACCTTAGATACAGTATATCTTAGTATAGATTTTAGTGAAATCAAAGGTGGTTTTCATTGCTTCTTTATAGCCTGAAATTACACTTCCTATTGAGCAATATTATGTAAAAAAACTTCAAAATATGGTTTATTGCTCAATAGTAGTTTGTACCTTGAAGCCACAAGAAGGCTGAGAACAGCCCCACTCCCACTGAAAAACAAAAATTTACAGTGTATGTTCAAATCATAACTTTCTCTTCATAGCCAGAACTAGACAGCCTTCGGCATCTTCCAGCCTTTTGACTGGCTGGAAGTGTAATGGGAAAATGTTAGTTCACGACTGAACTCTGTAAAATCCGAAGTTCATGCACTCTTAAAGAAATTAAAAAAAAGAAAAAAGAAGCAACTCTGTATCTTAATAAGTATATGTTATTTAAGCAACAGAACAAATGATTAATTTAAGAGATATGCTTTACAAAACAATTGATCCTAAGTCTAGCCTAAAGAACTGTATTTTAATAGTGCTTATGGTGCTACATTTTCTCTGGCAAAAACCCTGCTCCTGGATCAAGCTTCTGTGGTACTGAACTTTCCTTTCTCTTCTTGGGACATGGAAGAGAGCCAAAAGAGAAACTTTCTTAGGCCAGCATTTCTGGGATTTCGATTTTCAACTTGCATAAATTCCAGCTGCCTAGGAAAAACACACCTCGCAAGCATTACTCAAAGTGCACGGCAATATCGGGCCAGGATAAACAAGTGCTTGCAGAAAAAAAAAAACCCAAACCAAAACAACCCAAACGCCATATGTAGCAATTTCGGCTTATTACAAGGGACTCTTGGTCCCTTCTCCGGGAGCGCTGGCTTCCCTAAACTACGGACCGAGCGCTGCGCTCCCGCTGCGACCCGCCACCGCCCGCGGGCTGCCCCGGCGGCTCCGCCCGGAGCCTCCCGCGCCCCCCCGCCCCGGCCCCAGGCAGACCCGGCTCCCCCGCAGCTCCGTGCCCGCCCGCTCCGTGCAGACCCGCTCCGCCACGACCCGGGCCCCCGACGCACCGATGCCCTGGATGAAGACGAAGCCCGTGATGACGAGGACGGGGTGCCAGTTGAATTCACCCCCCCTGCCGTCCCAGCTCAGCCCCTCGCGGTAACGGAAGACCCAGACGAAGGAGCTGATGACCGACACGAAGCCGACCAGCAGCGCTGCGCCCAGCAGCACCAAGAATCTCCAGTAGTTCTCCATCTTTCTAGCCCCGTGCGCGGCAGCGAGCGCAGCAAAGGAGAGGCGAGCCGGCGGCCGGGCGGGGTCGGGCTCTTGTGCGGGGACGGCACAGGACTGGACGGGACGGGACGGAACGGGACGGGACGGACGCAGCAGGGGCGGGAGCAGGGCGGCACTTCGCCATCATTCGCGCCCCTCCACCGTGCCCGCTTCGAGCGTCCCGTCGCGTTCAGAACTCCGCCTTAGAAAAGAATTTCCTGTGTCTGCCATGGTGGCAGCCCGACTGCGCTCCACCCGGCAGCCAAGGAAGGGAGCTGGTGGTCACGGGTTTTGTGCCGAGAGGCTGTTGTGGAGGCTGGGGAGTTCACAGACCCGCCATAAACATAAGCCACCACAGCCATAAGCACTTACAGAAAGCAGGAGCGCTGTTATGAAGAAGAGACAGCGCACACAGAAAATGCAGAGGACGAGGAGCGCACTTTAAGACACTGATGTACTTACTTGGAGCACAGTCTTGCCATCATGACTGCCCCCTCCTCACTGGATTCATTGAGTGCTCCAAATATAGAACAGATACTAACCAGTGTCATGTGTGGAGTCTGGCCTAAGTATGCAGGAGAATGTGGACATTGTTCTGTTTAACAGCACAAATATACCAAATATCCACTAGCAAAGAAAGGGAATACATAAAACTTAGAGAATTCCAATAGGTATGGATAGGCCCATTGCAGGGAAGTTAGAGAGGAAAACAGAAGGAAAAAAATACAGAATTGCAAAAGAGGCAATAGGCAACCTGCCAAAAATATAACATGATAGATTAGACCAGTTTGGTCAAATCATGTAGTCAGCAGTTACTTTTTGTTTTGGTGTAGAACATTCAGCTGGCTCTGAAGCTTGTCAAATGTAGTAGGAGGATATGCCCAAATATCTATTCAACACTAATTTTCTGGTATTTGATTAGATTACTTTAAAAATATATACAGTGTTGAACTACACATGAACTAGAAGTTTAACTGATTGAGAGAAAAAAATACTGTGTACTTTGGCTAGCATTTCATCTCTCTGCTAGCATTTGATCTCTCACACTTAAACTGAGGCCTAGAAAATGAAAGGAAACTTAAAATAGTTTTAGTAGAGTACTACCAATTCAAACATCATACTTACTGAAGTGTTGTAAATATCTACATAGAGACATGAAGACCAAGCCAGATTGGAAGGGAATGCAAATACATTTCTTCATTATTGTCTTTAATCTGCTAAAAATAGATACTGGTGTTTTAAAGAAAAGCTTGACTTGAGCAGCAGTTGTATATTTAGCTTTAGTTTGCATGGATTTGGTGTGACCTGCCCTCAGGATTTAACTGGTTGCTCATTCTATTCACAATGGTAAGTAGAACACTTGTATTGTTATATTTCACAAGTCACAGCATGTAAGAGAATATCTAAGCCCTAAATCTTCTGATGAATGCACTCATGTATAATCTTGCCAGGGTACCAGATTGTCATTATCTTATGAGGCCCACAGGTCTTCTCTTCTCTGTCCTGAGCCAATCATTTAGATGTCATGGTGAAGTGGAAAATCAAAAGTGATTTTGTTGAAACAGAAATGCTGGAAGTATGCTGCTTTGGTCCACAAAACAAAATGTTCCTGAGACAGCCATGAAATCAAGCCAGCTTTCAGGCAGTACAAAGAATAGGCAGTGGCATTACAAAAGGCAAAAGTAGGAAGAGTGTGCAGTCAACATTCAGGAGTTTCCTAGATTTCCATTGCCCCAGAGCATAGAAATGTGTGCAACCATGCTGCAAATTGCATGTTAGAGGCAGGCAACATGCAAAGTTGAGACTAATTGCAGATACAGAAGATAAGAGGGAAAATTGCCAATGCATGAGTCTGAATGTGGAACATCCAAGTAAACATGTTAACAGAATAATTTTCCTGCCTGTCTTCTGGCAAGCAGCTGTTACTGAGGACTGTCTGGGGAGCCTGTAAGCCTATCATGTGGGATGCATTGCTTCTCCTGCAGCATCTCAAGTAAGCCAGAATTCTTGAGTCACTTTGTGGAGTAATTCCAGTGAATTTTAGCTTTCCCTATCATGTTTCCTTTTTTCTTCCTGAGAAGAATGTGCCCTTACTCTTCCCTAAAAATATAATGTTTTCAACAACACAGTATTCCTTCTCCACTCAGGCAGGAATAAGGCATTTGTACTCCCAGTTTACTAAATGAGTTACTAAGCTATACCAAGCAGTTCTTAGCAATCACATTATTGTAACTCTTCACTCTGCTAGAGTATCTTGTTCCTTTTGTTAAAAAAAAATCAACCCCCCAAAAAAGCAATGTATTTCTGCAATTGTTAATCTTTTATTAGCCAAAGCAGGCACTTTGACTATTAAATCTACAAATATTTGAATGCACTGATAAAAAATTATTTTCTGTATTTTTTCTAATTTTTTCTATATTCTGTAAAAATATAAGAACCTGAAGATTTTGGTCATCGTTTTGTAATTTCAGTAAAGCAGAAATAAATACTATAGTTGTAGAAATGCCAAGTCTAGCAACCAGAGAGCTTCAAGTGGTCCTCTCTGAACTGTTGATACAATTCAGTTGTTATTGGTGAGGCATTGCTACAGACATCTCAGATCAAGTCCAGAAAAAATAAACTCTTTAAAGGTTTTGTAGTGTAGTAATACTTATCAGTTAGAAAATAATTCAGTTGCTGTTCTACATATTCTTTTGTGGTTTAGTCTTAGAAACCCAGTTTTACTACTTCCCTTTTTTTGTACTTACCATTTAGGATTTGTTCATTCTGGCAACAGCAGAAAGTTTGTGTCAAACAACCTTTGGTGAAATCCAACATGAATTCACTAGTCCATGACCTTTTCAATTACTAGACCAACATTTTGCTTTTTATAGGCAGAGTGCTCAGAGACGCTGCTTTAAGCAGCAAACAGCAGTTCCTCACAACTGTTCCTTCATGAATCACTCAGCCTATATGCCACCCTACACAGGTATTCCTTTTAACAATCTTTACTATAACTGGGAACCAAATTAATTTATTAGCTGTTCCATCTTGTGGGATAGCTGTTACAGTTCCAAAAGGAAAAAAAATACTGCTGTTGAGTTTTTGGCAATCTTCAGTTACTGTTAAGTAATAAATAAAGTATTTTTCTCAATAAAAAGAAAATAAAAGACAACATGAGAATAAAATGAGCAAGAAACCATGTTGTTAAAGTGACTGGACATATCGAGGGGAAAAAAAAAAAAAAAGAAGAAACATCTTTCCACACTAAAAATGCAGAAAGTTTGGGTGAAATTACTTAATTGTGAATGCTGGCAAAAGTGGCCAAGATCCCTTCAACTCTGTGTTTGAAATACACATTTGAGAGTCTTTCCTCACATTAACAGCTCACTTGTATATTTACATCTCTCTGCATATTATATTATCTTTTTCCCTGGGGCATGTAGTACTAGTGAAAATAATGGAAGCATAGGCCATAAGCCTCTCAGGTTTGACCTTTTAAAGGATGCACTTGGAGCTGCATTTGATGTAATTAATTGAGGCTTTATCTGCATACTCTGGAAACCATGGCATGAGTGCTAAGCAACCCCTGAAAATCACAGGAAGCAAGGGTACTCACAATTTCACACTAACAGTTCCTTAGTCTCATTTTTGTAAAATAAAAACCTATCAGTGAATGGGTTTCCTGATCATAAAGGAGTTAGGTACTGCCTATGAGAAGTGAAGAAAATTTTTGTCTTCTCTTACTGTAATTATGCATTAATTCTAATGCATTAATTCACATTCAATATCAATTTGACACTACACAATAGTACACGCCTGCCAGCAACAGTAACTGAAAAATATTCACATATAAAATCTCCTGGCAAAGTAAAGTACTAGCTTTTTTTCTGGTGGCTGAGCTTTGTTTAAAAATTCAACTTGAAGCAGTAAATTCAGGTAGTAGGCTGCCACCAAGCATGCGGGTATTTGTTTATAAACTGTTTATATATGTTTATTTGTTTTAAACTGTTTATATAAACAGTTATATTTATAGTTATATTAATTATAGTTATATTAATAGTTATATTAACAGTTATATATATAACAGTGTATTTATATACACAGTTTAAAAACTACTGGTTTGTGGTCAGCATTTTCCTCCCATTTAAACACAAGTTTATTTTTAGAATTTTCTGGGTCCCTGCATAGGTACAGAAGGCAACTCACAGCTTGAAAAGCACAAACCATAAGCATTTAATGATTCTGCTTCTTTAGCATGTTCCACACTGTAAGTAGGGTGCTAAGACACTCAGAAGTGTTCAGGGTTAGTTGTTTGGGATTCTCTATTCTTAAACAGCTTTCAAGGTGTTTTAAAGTAAATAGAAACCTCTTCTGTTTCTGAGCTAAAGTGTCAGTGTGGGACCTGCCAGTATGGACCATCTGCCAGTATCTGTAGCGCAGCAACACAAGTGTGTGTTTAAGAGTGATAGAATTTCTTATACAAGACCCACCCAATCTTCATCAAAGTCTGGGCTGCTTTTGGTCATTACAAATTGCTGCATTTAAAAAAATAACCACAACTGATGTACATTTATAGACTCAGCAGACTATCACTCTGTAAGTCTGCCATAGCTTAAAAATTGGCCACTGGGACGCACAGCGAACTCCTGAAAGCTACGGCTTGTCTTCATGACTGTTCATATGAACAGTACTGGCACTATTTAGTAAATGATGAAGTTTCAACATCTTTCTCTGGGAGGAACTGCTTCAAAAAGCTGAACAGCAATGAGCATGACATTTAAGTATCTGCTAAAAATCGGATCTTCTGTCTTAAGAATACAGCTTCATATTAGTTTTCACCTTCATATATTACTTACATAGTTACTTATAAAATAGCAAATAATGGACAGGTGTTCTTTCTTAGACCCAAAGGGAAAACTTATGGAAGATAGGGTGAAAGTTGGGTGTTGCTGCTGCCCTTTATTTCTATTGTTGTTTCATTATTTTTTAAAATGTCCTTTTTGTGTTGTTTATTCTTTCCACAATTGTAATTCACTTTTTCTTTTGCATTACATTTTCTTTAAAAACTCACAGTAGAAAACTTTTATCATTTTTCTAGAGCTCTTCTCTATTGCATCATCTAGAAGGATCCAACTTAATTAGTAAAGCCTGGAGCAAAAATAAATATTTGCATTTAGAGTTACCATGCTTATGATGACAGTGATGGTAGTGAGTTCTGTTTTGATGAGCTATGCTCCTGAGCTTATCTTTATCACCATGAAGTCTACAGCCGGTGTTTTGTTGTTGTGGGTGTTTTTCAATTTAAAATGGAAGCTTTAATTCTGCAGATTCTGAATATACCACATAGAACTCCAATGTATCATATAGGCTGCACACAGTAATAAGTGTGAACAGCTGGGAGCTTTGGCTCAGACTGAACAACTCCACAACCTTAACAGGGTCAGGCAGAGAACTGCTTGGAGATATATAAACATATAAAAATGTATTAAAAATACAGTAAAATACATAATTTATTAATATTTCTCTTTAAACCAAAACATACACAACCAGAAAACCTGAGTGATTTTATTTCTCACACAAAACCAAGAGAAGGATTTTGTCTAAGTGGTTTAATGGTAACACTACAATTTTCATACTACATACAAAATTTATCCTAGATAGTTTTACATACTTTGATTGAATAGCAGTTTGTATTAGTGATGCCTTAAGTTTTAGCTTTCATATTTTTCCAGATTCCGTACTGCATTAGTATATAACTCTGAACTTAAAGTGTTAGCAAGTCCTCTTCACAGTTTCCTTAAACAAAGCAATCCTTTTGCAGCCTGAGAACCAAGGACATCATTGCAGCTTCAGGCCCAAAAAGTATAAACAAGGGCGAATTGAGGAGAGCAAACTGGGAGGATGGGACTTCATAACCTGAAGCTGTAATTGGACAGTTAACCCCAATATGTAAATGGACCAAAACTTATAAAAGTGTGAAAACATGTGATGCGTCATCCATCTTGGGTGGAGCCACAGCCAGGCTCTTGTACTGCCCAAGGTGTATCCTTTGAAGGCCTTGTCAATAAATACCTACTTTATTCCTTTAACACTGTCTAGCCTCTGTTTTAGGTAGCCTCTCAAGGCATCATTAGAGTTGCATAGGTAAAACTATATAAGACAGATCACAGCAGATGGTAGATAAAAAGTAAATCCACGTCTTTCTCCTTGATGTCCAGTATTTCAATCCTATGGCTGAAGAGAAGCAATAAATGCTGCATCTAGCATTAATGATGAGCTGGTGAATACATGAAAAGCCATGATGAACTACAGGCAAGTGTACAGTGTCACAAAGAAAAAAAGAAACAAGACCTTATCTAGTGCTACAAAATTGATTAAATTCAGCCAGAAAAACAGTAGCTGACTACTATGTACGGAGTCCTTAAATAGCATCCACAAGTCTCTGTAGCTGGTGCTTATGGCTTAAATATATACAAAAGTTCTCCCTCCTTTTTTTACAAAAAACTTTGTTTTTTTTAATAGCATTAAGAATCATCATCTCTTGCAGTATCCTTAAATAGCATCCAAAAGTCTCTGTAGCTGGTGTTTATGGCTTAAATATATACAAAAGTTCTCCCTCCATTTTTTTACTAAACACTTTCTGGTTTTTTTAATAGCATTAAGAATCATCATCTCTTGCAGTATCACATACCATTTGGTAAACATAACAACTGAATCTCCTGTTAGGCTTCTGTTCTATATGTAATACGAGGTCTTTGTCAAAGTAAACTTCATGACTGTAAGTCTGAAATGAGGAAAAAAAAAAAGTTCAGATTGCAGTCTCTATTTCCACAACTTGCTAATATCTGTATCATTTTCCACGAGGAACAAAAAATATTTACAGTGGTTAACAGTGGTGAACTCCACCATCAGGCAAAAATTTTGTGTGGATACATAGAAATTACTCTTCCAGATAAAGGACAGAATTTTATAACTTTGAGAGGTTTCTCACATCCCTATTTTAGGAATCTAAGTTCAAAGCATCTGATTTAAGATCCTAAGTTGCCTATGCAGTCAATGATAAAAGAGGTGTAACAGTGCTGAAAATTTCAGACCATCTAAGTTGGATGTCCATGCTTCATTTTATGCATGGGTACTTCAAGGTGAACTAGGCAGACTCTTTACAGTTGTAAAGTTAGTCTGACATAACTAGCCACAGAGTATTTAAGTTGATAAATACTTCAGAAATACATTAAATACAACCCTTACCCCAACAAAAAAAAACCCAACCCAAACAAATCAATCAACAACAACAAAAAAATCACTATTTCAAATAATGGAGATTTTCATGTAAATTAACTACTGTCTGATGGAGTACTTAAAATTTTAGAGTTGTAATTATTATTTTATGCAAATCTCATCCCTTTACAACACTAATATATCTGCTTGAAATGTGAACAAAAGTGGTATGTAAATGAGTATGGGGAAGAGCCAGTGGGAACAAAAGACAAGAATTTTCCTTACCACATCCCAGGACTCCTTTAATGGAATACTCTTAAGTAGAATCCCATGTTCATTGCAGTGAAAGTCAAGGTGAGCTCTTCCATCAGCTCCTATCTGAGTAACTGCCACAGTGGATAATAAATCCAATTCATCTTCATAGTCCACAATTTTGAATGTCTTAGGAAAAACAAAGCCTCAAGTTTACAAATCAAACACAAATTCACATTCCTCTCTACCTAAATTGCATAGCTCTTTTTTCTTCATGTGAAAGCAGAATTGGGCAAATTCTAATTCTTAAGTCTTCTCATCCAAGAGAAAACTTTGTGAGCCTGATACCCAACAAGTATTTTTCCCAACATGAGTTGTCGGGTATTTCCACAAAATTCTTTAAGCAGGAGAAAAGGAAGTGATGTTCTGAAAAATCCTAATGTGCAAGTACATGTATTTTATATGTAGCATACAGGAAATAGAAAATAAGTACTTCTGAAGTGGCCAAAGAAATATATTTAAGCTCTTGAAGCAGAGATGTTCAGAGACAGTGTAGCTTTAAACCATCATTGCTTTTGAGGGAAGGGGTACATTAGAGTAATTCCATTAATATCTGTATGTTCTGTTCAGATCTCTCTCTTGCTCCACTGACACTAAAATGTGAAGATTGTGAACGATCTTAATTGCCTTTATCTCACTGTGACATACTCGAAATTCAGGCCAGCCTTTTTCTTCCATAATGTAAAAACACTTACTGGAATCACAAGTAAAGTGTAAAAGCAGGAAAAAATTAGTGTGCAATTACTTTTATTATGGTTAAAAGAAAAAGTGAATAGAAATAAACTGCAGACCCTTAAGGGTTATACTGGACTGTGCTGTATTTTTACCATAGTAAAATCTATTTCCTCAGGAAAAAAAAAAAAGGAGCGACTACCAGAACCTGATTAAGTTTACTGTTGTGCTTATGTCAGTTACAGATCCAGCTCTAGATAGAGAGCTAAAAAATATTTTTCATAGCCTTTTAAGACTCAAGTGGTGTTTTCATTCTCAAGAAGCAGTTACTTAAAAGGAAATGTGTTAAATACCTTATCCTACAATCCAATCAAAGTAACTGGGAAAGAAAAATAAAGTTTAGAGTTACTATAAAAAAGACAAGAGGATCCTAAAGCAGAGGAAAATAGTTTCTTTCATTCATAAAATGCTTTGTAAGAAATGTTCAAAGTAGATATTTAAATGGAGAAAAGAGTAATGGTTTGTCACATTAACATATCTTTTCTGTGCCTTTGAAGTCACTTGGAGTTACGATATCATGGGGCATAAGAGCAGCTCTTGAAAGCAAGGAAAAAATACAAAGCTCAAATGTTGACCAAGGAGAAAAGATGACAAACAGCATGTGAAGCAATTGGAAGACGACAGAGAGAAGAGGAATAAAGAATTCAAAGATATACACAGCTAATGGTTACACCCACTGCACCTGAAACAAGAAGGGCTTCTGGCTAGCTAAATACTAAAATAATCCATGAAGTGCTCTTCCTACATCAGTTACCTCTTGTTCTGGGTCATCATCCAGCAAGGTGAAACGCTTTTTCACCACTCGACCAGAAGCCGTTACGGTAACATTGTTGTTCACCTTCGGAGAAACATAAAAAAAGTGTCTCTAGACTTAGGAGCAATTTCGTTTCTATCGATTTGACAATGTACCTAGTTCATTTATTTTGCTTTCTGACCTTGCTTTACTCATTAGCTATGCATAACTCTGGTGCTTCTGTTTTCTTTATGAGTTCATAAACTTGTTGACTTTAGTTGAGATATTATTGCTGTTTACTCATATTCAGAGCTGTCCCACAGAGGGGGCAAAGGTTCTCAGCTATCATAATTTTTTGAACAGAAGTTAGAACCAAGATGCTGTAATGAGAATTAAGACTTCTAAATCACCACCAATTTTTTCCTTAAACTTTTACTTCCAGAAGATGGGAAAAGTAGCATCTTAAACCACCATGGGTGCTTCCAGTGGGCTCATTAACACCAGAAATATTAAAAAATAGGTTATCAATGTCTTAATAGAAGTCAAAAGGAATAAGCACAGCACAGGCAGGATTTTACTGTAACAGAAGTTACCTAGACAACTCTCAAAAAGCAGTACGGCCAGTTGTTAGATGACCTGGCATTTAGTTTTTTAATTCAATACAAGTTTTGTTCTTGAGTTTGTGTAGATTTTTAATATTCAAGCTTTTTTTTCCCGCAAAAGCTTAAAAATTAGCACCACAGATTTGCAGATATTTTATAGTATTCAAACTATAAAAACTTGCTTTTAGGTAAGACACAACCTTGTCTGCTGAATCAAAAATGACAGTTCCAGGCACTACCTAGAAATTTTTTCATATGCTCTTTAATCTTTTTGACATTAGATTGTCTTTGTGATTCTACATCACAAAAGACTTCATGAAACAACTGAGGTGATTTAAGAGCTCAGTTCTACCAGTAGTTTTATGTCATCCTCTCACACTTGATTCTACCTTTCTGCACTCTTCTGATCCACTGATGACTCAGTCCTGTTCTGCTCCAGTTCAGCAAAACAAGCAAGCAGAAAGTACTCACCTTTTCTGCCAGGCTATTACTTTGTTATTTTAGTGCACTGATTTGGCTCACCAAGGGTTAGATGAATGCCAGACTTGTCACAAGAGAATGACAGGTGTGAATGGCCAGGAAAAGGAATGGACTTTTGGAAGCAATGTAGTGTCTTTGTTCTCTTATGAAGACTTACCCCTAAGTTATGAGAGACTTGAAACATTTCTAGCATCTGTATGATCAACTTACCTGACCACCAGAGATGCACACAATTATCACTTGGTGGCACCTTCATTTGAAGGAAATCTTTTAAGTATGCTTTATATCCATGACACATGGTTACAGTACACACCTTAAAGAACACTGAAAACTAAAGAAAAGACTGGAAGTTTCAAAAATCTATCCTGATAGTGTTACTGTTTACAAAATTCTTTTCATACTGCTTAAAGTCCAATGAACACAGGGCATGTCTTTCAATAAACCTTGGATAAAGCCCATAAAACACAGTGATTACTCAAATATGCAAACGCCCTGTTTATAGCTCAAAATCCCACATTGTGATCTCAGACACTAAACTCACACAGTTTTCTCTGTTGGCTACAATCGTAAAATCTTCTGCAATCTCCATTTGATCTGCATGATTTTTAACTTCCTTAAGCTTTAAGACTCTACAAAAGAAACAAATTACAAAGTAAGTAATGTATTCTAATCTGCTTACTGCAACATTTCTATATTTTTTTTAATCTAGTACATTAAAACATAAATAAATAAAATGGAAATTAATTATTTTTGTAATTCAGACACAGTGGTCCTTGAGTATTTTTCATACCAAAATCTAAACTGTGACCTCTAGTGCCCACATTCATCACACAGAAATCTGCAGATGTTTCTAGAAGAACTTTTGATTCTGACAAATTAATAGATTTTACAGTTTATATAGTCTGATGAGTGCTTGGGCCTGCAAATCATCAGAGTATTGAATTTATGCAGTTATGCAACTTCTCTAATGAATAAAAGATTTTAGTAAAAAAGGTTCATACTTTATCAAATTTGGTCCCACGTGGATTATTCTACCTGACATATCTGGATGGAAATATATCCAGTCAGGTTCAAGTGAACAGCATTTCATATCCTGTATGCCATTTTTTGCCTGAAGAAGAAAAGGAAAGTTTACAATATTAATATTTTCAAAGTCTCACAGATCTTATTAAAGAAGAAATACTGAGCTTCTCACTATATACCTCTGGAGGTTTTTAAGTATTGCTCCTAAACATGACCAGAAAGATGGCAGTGGAACAATAATAAAAACAACAGCAATAATAATAAAAAACCTCAGTTCCAATTCTCAAGATATTCAGTGGAGCAGTTTTGAGATTTTTAATATGCAATAAGCAATAACCTTGTACCTTAGCTATATATTGTCCTACCTCTCCTGAAATTAAGCAGAATGAAGATTTAACCTACACTGTGCAAACACTTCAACAGTTCCAGCTATTTGAGTATCCAAGACATGGCATGTGTCAAGACATGCATCAAACGTTAGCACAGAGTTTGACTTGAGCTTCAAACCTCATGCTTAGCCTCTTTTGTGCAAATTATTTGTGGTGATGTAAGCCTGGAATATCTTGTGATTTAGGCAATCAGATGCTAGCCAGTCAAAATCTTGGGATTTTGGCAGTGGCTTTCTGTTGTTACATTTAGCTGACATTTATAATTCAAATTGCCAAATATATGAACCCACATAGAAAAAAACAGATGAGAAAGGATTCTGCAAGTCCATTTGAATCAAAATTGATCTTCAGCTACAACTGTGAAACATCAGTTTTGAAAATAAGATAGCAGGGAAATAATTGATCAGGCAAGCAAAAGAGATAAGGACATTTACCGATGACACTTATTTAGTTAAGAAACACTTAACAGGCCTTTCTGTTGCTTGAAATACAGAAGGTCAATTCCACATTCAAAATAAAAGCTGAGATGGAGAGCTCACACAAAATATTATTCATATGATGAATAGTACATGAAAATAATTAGGAACAGATTAAGTAATAAAACCATTCTAGGGGCAGAAGGGGATTGAACTGAGCAATCAAATCTTCTTAGGGAGAGAGAGAAGGTACAAGTCAAATATAAACTACAAACATTAAGAACATTTATTCGGCAATACCTTAATATTTAAAATAATTCTATAGTCAGCATTTAGTAGGCTGACTAGTCAAGTGCATTAGGATGTTAGCATGCAAGGAAACAGGTAATGAGACTTAACTTTTAAGTCAAGAATACAGTGCTGTGTAGCTCTGACAGCACTACCATTGTATTGGAACAAAGGAAATACGAGAAGCAGTAGTGATTCAGAAGGAAGTATTTTACACATGACTCCATGGGATTTCCAGCTGATTTGATACTAGGGTGAGGCCTGTGAAAGCACTACACTGGTAAACAAAGGTATTATAACCTACTCAGAATAAGGGATAAAGACAAACATAATACACATTAATTTCAGAGAAGCTTCTTTCTGAATGTATTACCAAAGTGTTGTCTTTCAGAGAGCAAATATGGAAGACTCCTTTATGTTTTTTCTTGTTAGGTGTGATGATATAGTGCCAAGGGTAACCTCCGATTTGAAATGCATTCTCCAGAGAAGATGCTTCAAATAGCAAAGGTGGGGTATCTGCAAATATTTGGTATTGTTAACACCATTAGTAGCAGAACAATCATGATTCCATTGATCCTTACAATTCTAAATTCCAGTAAAGCTCCTAATTCTTCAGAACTTTTGAAGATCGGTGGAAACACATCGGCCATGAACTCTTTTCCAGCGCCAGCTATGCTACCTCACCCAGCATTCAGGCGCACATCTGCAGTTCCCTCTTCCTCTCTCCCTCCCTACCTTCAGAAGGAGAGTTACTGCCTTCTTAGATCTTGATGCTGAATACTCTTCTAGTACTCCGAGTTCATAAAAATGAATCAAAATAATAGAATTTTTTGCAATTAATGGCAAAAGGTATCTAGTTTTCCTTTCACTTCAGTTGGGATGAATTACTGAGATGTACTAGGCCACTAGTACAAGTCTTCTGTTTACGAAATGAGAGACATCTTTGAATGAAATGAAGTTTACAACTTCTGCCAACTAGCTAAATTAAAACAATTTCTACAGCTGCTATAGCTGAATCAGTTTTAGAGTGAAGATCAGCTCTTTCTAACAGTACAGAGAAAAGCTGGGGAAAAAACTGACAAAACGTGGAGAAAATCTGCAATTACAAGGGGAATTTAAACAGGCAGAATATAAAAACCCAAACCGAATTAGTGCAAGGAGAACAAGGTTCTTATCTGGACTTTGAATCCCAAAGGTCTTAACCAAATTTTGACTTGTTCTTATCCTGCTTTGTCTAGATAATTATCCTAATGCCAATAGTGCTGTCACATGACATCAGATATTATGTTTATGGAGTGCTTCTCTCCTCTTCTTTGTTCATGTTTTCTATCAATTTAGCCATTTAGACTGAATGGAATTAGTTCATTGCCAATGGAAATGAAGTCTTTCCTAAGCTGAAAGTGGCTGTGTCCCATTTGCCTTTTGGAGTGACACATAGGAAATGGGAAATTCTGTGCAAGAGATAATAAACTATCATATGCTGGAAATGTAGTGAATGTTGAAGATGGAAGCATAAGCCAAGGACCTACTGGTATTAAAATCCATCAGAAAGTGAAAAATTAGTTAAGAAACTTTGTGGCATTTTACCCTAACAACTTTTTAAAAAAAGCTTATATATTAAGGTCCCTTAAAGATTCTGGTAGATGGACTAAATGATACAATTAAATATATCTCAATAGTATATCAATACTGAGTAGTAGAGGCTACTTATAAAATATGCCTTTCCTTTTATGTTCATTTAGCAATGATTTGCAAGATCATAGCCACCTAAACCACTGTGATAATGTGATTGTGCTGCCTCAGCTCCATCATACCCACTGTATGTCACTTGCTCTTGTTGCTTAACACCTCCTGTTTTATTGTTTGCAAGTCCTTTCCCAAGTCTTGCCAGTTTTCAATCTCCAGTTGAGCTTCTTTGTTCACTTACTTTAAACTCTGCAAACTTATCTAAACAAAGCTGTTACTGACAGCACTAACAAGTGTTTGTTCTAAATGCAAATAAAACCAAAGAAACAACAAGAAGAAAAGATTTCTACAAAGTATCCTTCTCCTTGCTTTTTTCCCTGAAATTACTGTATCAGCTAACAATAAATCAAACTACAGTTTTAGGTTCTGGGCCGTTCAGAAAATCACACACTGTTACTAAAATCAATTCCTCACCAGTTAAGAGCTGTAGCATAGTACATTTCAGCCTGTAAGTTTTGATATCTATACACTTCCTTTTGGGTACGTCACACCATAAAAACAGTACTGTAATAATGCCCATCCTTTCAGGCAATTTCTGTCGGGAGGCTAGGACTTAAGTAAGAAAGAAAACTACACAGTTAAATTACAGTAAATACAAGCCTGCACTCTGAAACTGTTAAGATCTTGCTCACTGAAGCATTTGCCCGTCTCATCCATGAAAAAAACAACTCAAAAACCACAGGAATGCAACTATTTGCAAAAAGCAAGTATGAAAAATAAATGTCATGGGTTCAAAACTTCCTAACCACAAATTCCTGAATACGATTAAAGATCAAAAAGGTTTTCTCCAGCACACTGGTTTTAAATCTCAAAACTAAAAACTGTAATCTATAAGCCATGAGATCAAATCTTCCCGTTAAGGTTCCCACAGCAGGTTTTCCACAGGTTCCTAACATTAAATGGTGGTTTCACAGATTGAGATGTAGAGAAAAATGAGGGAAGATTTCCCTTTGCAAAAACTGAGACATCAAATATAGCAGCCTATTGCTTTGTTTGATAAAACACTGCATTATAACTTCACTATGTAAGTCTGTATTTTGTCTTTGTGTACTCCCTCATTTTTATTTAAATCTGGATTGATTTGTCTCTTATTATCTGACACTGTGAAAAAAAGAGACATTTTTAATGTGGACAATCACCTGAAAAAACATTTAATACAGAAACACTCAAAATTAAATAAATGCATGCATTCTTTGATATTTGTGAAACCAACCTTTAAAATGTATTTTTAGATGCCTCAAGTGTAGGCTTGTGAGAATGTATTTTTAAAGTAAGAAAAGAAATTTCAGAAGAAGTCTCAGACTTTAGTCATTCATTAAGGCTCTTAGCACCAAATTCTTATCTCAAGTGCACCAACAGAAGCCACTGTTTGCTTTTAGAGAAAGAAGTCATTACATAATGCAGAACATTTATAAGTTAATGATTTGAGGCATTAGAATTGTTTTAAATAATTTGTTCTCTTCTCAGGAATTCATTTTACTGAAACCGGCACATTTCTGACAACTTAGAATATCAAAATGCAAGTCAGACAAATTGTATTCAGTCTCTTTGAATTTCCTCTGAAGTTAGTGTTCTCACATCTTTTGCTTATATACCATATACTGTTTCTGCGTGCTGCTAACAGTTATCCTAGTCCTTCCCCTTTCTCAAGAGCAACTGCATCTCAGAAATAAAGGGATTTCCATTTCATATATTGATCATAAAGTTTTTCAGATAGCTTAGTTGCTCTAACAGTTTTCTTGGTGTGTCCTATATAATTATTACTGTAATTAAAAGTAAAGCAAAGCGCGTTTTACTATAATGTAAATCCAGAAATACAGTTACAGTACATTACGAGCATAGTAATTTTAGTATTTTTTCTTAGTGTGAAATAAGCCACAATCAACCCATAAAAGCCACAGTCAAGCCAAAACAAAGTTCATAATTACCTGTTATTTTAATGTTACATGGAAGACCAAATGGGTACTTTCCTACAACTCCCACCTGACCATTCCAGTTGAATTCTTGTCCCAAATCAAATGGTTGTTCCATGAACTAAAATAACACAGAAAAATTTAGCTTTACAGATGCTTATTTACTTGCTGTTTAGTTTTACTCTCTATTACTACTGCATTCTTTATCTTGTTGGATACTGCTCGAGGTCTTATTATTGAATTAATGTTTGATTTTTGATTGGAAGGATATAAACTCACAAGTCTAACTGCAATTCTGTTTGAGATCAAACGTCCCCACGCCCACCAGTTTCTGGCCTTAGCAATCATCTATAACCAGAGACTAGGTGTGTAGAAAGAAGCACATCTGGTGAAACATTCACATAACTCCCCAGAAGTGCCTGTCTGACCCTGGATCTCTGATGTTTTGCCACCTGTAACTGTGTAATTTTTCTGACATTTTTATCTTCCGACCGTAAATAGATCTAGGTAGGAACCTACATACCCCATGTACTTAAGTAGAATACATGAATATTTATGACTTGTTACCCAAAAATAGCATGGACTGTATGAAAACTATTTAATTACCTGTTCCAAAACGGCCTTGAAGTTATAGAGTCTGACCAGACCCATGCTATACATTACAATCAGGATTCCATTAGAAACAGCAACATCTGTCACACTATTACCAAAAATCTGGAATAAAATGGAACAAAAAATATTCTATTACAGAAGAAATAACTGAGAGAAAACACAAATAAATGACATCAGGTCCTCGATTTTGCAATCACTTTATTTTTTTTTATTCTGACCAGTGATCACTGATCTGTGATCAGTGGTTAAGTTCAAGTTGTTCTGCTATGCTTCTTTAATCCATTGCACTGCAGTAACACCTGAGGTTACATTAGTCATATTCTGCAAGCAGATTCATGCTCTAATCAATTCTCAGTATATCTTCATATCATGCTACCCAGTTATTATCATACATGAATAGATTATATTATTCAGCATCCCACATTAGCAAAACTAGCAACTCAATCTGAAAGTCCTGATTTCAGATCTTCTGTTCTTTCTTCATCCCCAGTGTAAAATACTAGTCTAATCACAACTCTATGACTGTGTACAGCTGCACTAAAACTACATTATCCAGCTGTCACAGAGTACAGGGTTCTCTTTGAATCCAAATTAGACATATACAGGAGAAGCTGACTTATCTTTTTTAATAATTACGCACTATTTATTTGTGCCACTGCTTAATACATCACTGAGCTAACCCCATAAACTAATTCTTGATATTTAATTAATACCAACATGTGAAGTTGATAGATTTTTTTAATAGATATGCTTGAAAATGTAGTTTTAATCTGACTCACTATGTAAAAAAACAATTAAACCAGATAAAACGGGCTCAAAACCAATAAAAAACTAAAGAAACCCAGAAATTGTAAGACACCTATATCTTAACACAGTGATTTTGTGGTCTGTTTGGTTCTGAAAGATATATTCACTCCTGAGACTTTGCCTTTTATTTAGTTTTATGGCTCTTTCTCAATACATTTGTTAGCTTAGGTCTCAGTGTCTTTCAGACACAAACTCTAACAGTCTTCCAACCCTAAAGTCTCCTTTCTGTCCTTGAGGCCTCAGCCACTCTGAACTCAGAATGTACTGTGGTATACCATCTCAGCAAAGCTGTCCTATGAGGGGCATTCTGCAGCCTTAGGCGTAACACTAAGCCCAACTCCAAGCTAACAGTTACATCCCCCTGATCTGTGTCAGGTGTGGCACTGCCTTCACTGCTTCCATCTCCTGCTGGGTATATTCTCACACCCCAAATGCTGCCCCTTCCATTGCAGTTTTAACAATTTCTCTGACAAGTACTCAGTATAGACCCAGCTGAAGAAGTGCTCTTTCATGTGTTTTGCCTACCAACCTAGCACCAGCTAAAACTCCAGCTTATAGCTCTGGACCCTAAAAGGCATAGTTTCCATGTTTGTACTGCTTCATATGTAAGTTGTATCGAGAACTTTCTTGACTTAAAATACAACAGTAAAAATTACAATCTGGCTCAAAGTTTCTTCCTAAATATATATACTTATTTATAGGTCAGAAACTGAACTCAGGTTGTTTGTTCTTGACTGATAAAGCAAGACATATTTACTTTTGTCACTTAGTAACAGTGATAGTAGAAGTTTGAAACATTTGTAATTGCATATAGAATTCAGACTAAGACTGGGTCAGAGGCACACCTGTCTTTAAGGAGGTAAGTGTACAAACACTTTAGGGTTCTCTAATTCTTATGATTGCTTTAAGAAAAGGCTTAAGTCCTGCTGCATGTCAAAGAGTAATCTAGTAACAGAATCCATTTGTATCTTCTCTTCTGCTCATTGGAATTAAGAATATTTGCCACAACGCCTCTATCAGACACAAGAACCCTGCTGCTAATTAATGTTTCAATTGCTTTTACAAGCTGTCAATATGACTTCTGAAATTCTGGAGTAAGTGTCTAAACTACAGCTGTCATAGAACTACATTACAGATTACATGTTATTAGAGAAATCAACTTACCTTTTTGTTTATTTCCAGCATTCCAATGAATGAAAGAGGCAGAACTTGAAATACAGCAAGATAAAACAATACAGTCTGTTGGATTCCTGCCTGGGAAGGAACAATACTGAACACAGTTATTAAAGGTAGGACACCTTTATCTTCTACCATAATAACTGAGTATAATGTCCCCATCTTTGCGCTTGTAAATTTTTTTTATCAATGTTGTAAAAATGAGCTTTTCAACACACTCACCTGCCGTGCTGCTGCAGGGAGCTTATTCTGAGCTGACTTTACAATCATTACCTCTTGAGGAGTATCCCAGCTTAGATACCTATTTGTAACAAGAAAGGCCTGTCTTAATCACTTCAAAACCATTTATCAATATATTATTTCACATAAAATATAATCAGCTATAACTAAGCAGATGCCTGTGCCCATGCAAACTTCAGTTTTGATTTGATTTGGAAGAGGTGCTCAAGATGTTTGCTGTTTGCAACAACGCAGAAATGGAACTAGGAATTACTTATTTCATACAGGATTTTGAGAAAAATTTGGAAAGCATGAATATTGACTATCTTAATTATTCTCCTTCTCTTCATAATCACCACCTTCTTATCCTTCAACCTAAAGAAAATACTATTTTCTGAAAACCAAAAAAAAGAAGCAGTTTACCAGAAGCAGTAACTGCCCTGCTTTAAGAGAGAAATATGGCTACCCTATGGAGAAGAACCTTGGCAAATTAAAAACAGTTCAGACTTTGAACGTACTGTTTGTATGTTTGATCAGGTTTGTTTTGCAGCTCTTAAAGTCCTCTCCTGGTATATTGCTATTGCAATACTAAAGGCTGTAAAGTTGTAAAGAGAAAAGCAAATAGTAGGCTAGGTTTTGTGGAACTTGATACCAAATTTGACCCCAGAATACAAAAGTAGATTAAATTCTTCTACAAGTAAGAGCATGCAGGAACAGTACTGGTAATGTTCTAGGTAATGTTCTAGATTAACAAGCCTGTTGTCAGACATAGGGTACTACTAAAATAACACGATTCCCCTTCTCCTCTATAGTACTAATCACTGTTAATTACATTAAGCTCTCCTTCTCCACTATGCTACTACTGACTGTTAATGATACAAAGCCTAGTTGTTGTTTAATACCTGAAGAATTTGCAACAGGAACCAGCAAGATACACTTTTTCCAGTACTTCTCCACTATCAGCAGAGAGACGTAGAAGCCAGTTCTGCACTGTCAAGACTATCAGGGAAGCTTTATAATCTGATGGACTTGGTAGCATTTCCCCCTACATAAAAAAAAGGCCATTAGAAAAAAGTTTGTATCAGGAGGATACAAAATGTTTTGACACAGTCAGAAGAACACGAAAGTAAACACACATTCCTCAAAAACTGAAGGAGGAAAGCTGCCTGCTAATCAGATCAGTAAGCTCATGTCCATGCCAAATAATTACCTATGACATAAATAATCTGCTGTCACATTTTTTGCAAGACAGTTAGCTTTTCTAGAAAAGGCACCCCTTAAGAAATCTTTGTCTTGCAAAAATTAACTGCTTATTTATCTAATTGATACCAATCTTGAAGAGAAAATTGTTTAACTATTTGAAAATAAGACATTCAGTGGTAACTCAACAGTAACTGCTACAAATGGTATTTACACTGCTTTAATTTTAGGCACCTCAAGGATAGGGCTAATATTTCTAAGCTCTGTGGACACTGGGTGAAGGAGAGAAATTATGTAATTATCAGGTAGAAACAGTAGAAGAGTTTTTGGGCAAGATTGCTTCAATGGGCCTCCAGTGTATCTGCTTTTTGGTTTTTTTAATGTCAACAGATCTGAAGAAAACTAAAACTCCCAGCTACTGTCCTTGCCATTTAGAAAGTAAAGAAAAAGATAACTAGAATTTATTTTGTAAGGAATTAAGAATTTGTTGCATAAGAATAAAAGCACTGGTTTTAAAATCTTCCATAAAAGCTTATGATAAAAGCATTTGAATGCACTATTGAGAAATTCAGAGAAGTATTCCTCTAAATGTTCACTTAATATAAATAAGGCACATGTTGCAAACCTTTAATGACCTAACTCCATAAAAACATTGAGAAAACAGTTTGGAAATAAAAAGCACTCCATTCTAAAAGTTTCATCAAAATATATTAATTTAGTATTTTGCACAAAAATGTTTTCGTAAAAAGTAATCTTACCAGTGGGCATTCCAATAATAAAGCATCTTCTATTTTTTCAGGCTTGGCACACTTTGACTTTTGATAAATTAGTCTTGGCTGTTGTGCAATGCTAGAGGAAAATGATTGCTAATCATTAATCTGCTTTAAAGACCACTTTCTATCAACAAGTCATTTCATACAGTTTTATAAATCCTGCCTTCTCCTTAGGCAGGTCAGAAATCTAAACATCTTATTTTTACCTTGTAAATATACCTGAAATTGCTGTCAAAATAAGGCCTAATAAACAATAGTTAATATAATGCAATATTTAAAAGCTAACCTTCTCTAAATCTTTTGATCTGGTTGCTTTTTTTTGTTTTTAGTTTTGTGTTTACTTTTAGTTTTGATTTGGTTTTTTTTTAAAGTAACAAACTTAATAGTAATGTTCTTGCTCTAGTGATACACATTAAGAAGAAAGAATATTTCAAAAACTAATGATCATCCTGGAACCTTCCCCTGAGGTTCTTCCAATGCTGCCTTTTGTAACAAAGGTGTGGCGTCATGTTCAGATATTTAAAAAAAAAACCTCTACTAATTAAAATTTATGCCTTTTTTTCTTTTTATATATTCCCTGTATTCTTCACATTTGTAATGGTAAATACATACATTTGTAACTCTGTCACCTATTGTATTAGTAGCTAGTTTTCCCAGTACTTTTCCATGGCCTTTTCCTAGGCAAAAAGACAAAACAATTCCAGAGCTCCAAGCCCTGGGGGTTCAAGGCCCCAGTGCTATCTTGGTTCTACCTGGGAACCAAGGCTGAGAACAACTCTTCCAGATACATTCTCATGGACAAAGTACACCTAGTGCTGAAGGGGGGCCTCCAGAGAAGGGGCTTGATCTGAGGGGGGATCTACATCACCATTTGTCCTCCTAATTGGTGATTTTTCTCGATTATGCTAATTTCCTAAAACCTATAAATGTGTACTCAACCATGTAGGGATGGGCTTTTATGGACATCTTCCCGTAACTGCCTCTGAAGGCCTTCACTAAAGATCCCCTTTTGTATTACCTCCTTACTAAAATTATCTTGAGTTTCGTTTCCAGGTTGGGAAAAAGGCAACAAAATAAAAGCTTTGTACTTTGAACAGTTTTGCCCTCTGGGAGAGGATGAGACAAAGAAAAACCTGAAAGATGTTAGACAGGTTAACCCAGTACTGAAAACATTCAGACAATGTAGGAATAAAAGCAGATTTAGATCTCAGCTGTGGGTGATAGATTAATTTAATTGACTCTTAGTGATTCACCCTGACAGGGTAGTTTGTCTTTTATGTATCATATGACACTATTTCAAAACTGCTCTGTCCCCAGCTTCTTCAGCAATGCAGTTCTCCAAGTTCATGCTACTTCCCTCACAGTAGGGACAGGCAAGGACAAGGGCTGGTACACACAGATTTCCTGTTCTCGTGCTGCCTCCTAACCTGTGGCTCTGCAACTGATCATGGAACAGGAGAATATATTAGATCAGAGAATTGATCTACAAAATACATTTGCAAAAACTAGCACATACTTCAGGCTTCATGTACTTTGTACATGTACTTCATGTACATGAAGAATAATTTACTTATTTTATACAGAATTCACATAGTACCAAGCTTGTTACATAGGCTGATTCTGTGACACACTCTTTAGCACAGTGCTAGTTGCCAGACTACAAAGAGCTACTTACTATTCATTTGGCTTTTTAGTGAAAGACTAGAAAATTGTGTTAATCTCCCATTCCTGCTCTGAAAGCTGAGGTTATACTGCACCAGAAAGATCAGACATTCTTTTACCGACGTAGGTGTCACATTAGGTGACACCTAGGTGTCACATTAAGATACGACAGCATCTAAATGTAATTCAAAGATTGCAAACCAAACATTTATCACCTGCTTATTTTTTGTTCCCAAGTAAACTCCATTTTATTCACAGATATTTGTATGAGTAAAGTTAGCAATATAACACAGAATCAGTCTCAAATCTGTAAGTCAGTACCTCATAGTTGTAAATTTATTACCTGGTAATACAGCATTGGTAATTGTCCATGTAAATTCTTCCTCTTTCATATGCAATAGGAGATGCAGAATGAGTTGTCCAAACATTCTTGAATTTAGTGCTTTCCTGAAACACAATAATTTTAACAGTGATAGCTGGCTGTAACAAATATTGCTTCTGAAAACATTTTATTTGGCTCCTGCAACTTAATAACTTACATTAATTAAAACCTTACTGCTGAATACACAAGAAAGAATCTTATTTGTTTTTTACAAATAAAATTAGCAGACCTTTTTAAAGAAAATTTTGTATTTTTTAAAAACCAAATTAAAATATTTTAAATTAGCTATTATGGGCACCAGGGGTAAGGAATATTTTGTCATTAACTTGCCTGCATTAAAACTGGCAACTAAACTTCTATGGTGACTTTTGAAATAAAGGACTAAACTCCCCAGAGTATAAATATGCAGAGAATTCTTTTATATGCAATTAATTTGATTTATTGAACACTTAATTCTATTCTGCTGGTGGTGTTTGGTGTGAAAGATAGAAATATGTATTTACCATTATTTGCAATAAGCACCCAAAACATTAACAAAATAAAGAGCTAATTAAAGTTTCTTGCGTGCATTTCAGATATCAGGAGTTCTACACCATTAACAAAGGTTCCAGTCATAGAAAAAAGAAGCGTAAGTCAGACATACTTATTTTTATTTCAGTAAACATTGCATGCCTATTGATCTAGTTACATAACAGACACTTCAGCTGACTTCCAATAAATGTATTTTCAATATAAGGGCCAATTCACTTCAATAATCTTTTCTAATGTATTTTTATTAACTATTGTATAGAATCAGTAATTGCTTTGACTAAAAAAAAGAAAATAGTTCACTTCAGTTTGTAATTGGTTTAATTCCTATTTTTTCTGTAACGTCAATTTAACTGAGAACTGGGGTTAGGTTTACATGAAAATCTCTGCCGATAATCTTATTATTCAAACTCCTTTTAAATTCAATATGAAGCACTAAGAATTTAAGATTAGTATTAAATATGAAGCCATCTCAGGGAAATAGGTGATGTAAAATCTCATAAAAGCTTATTTTTAACACAGTTATTAGCTACACAATTGCCTCTGCAGTTTTTGCCAGCACAATCCTCTCTATATTTCTAGATCTGAGCCTTGTGAAATAAATTTAACCACTACGCTCTTCATCAAAACTGCACCTTCTTTCTCCCCAGACTTGTTGCCCGGCGTGACCGGGGACGTCTCGGCTGAAAGCCCGAACCCGCGGGGCTGCAGCCAGCGCCGAGACGCAGCCTCCTACCTGACACATGATCCTTCTGAGGAGCCCCAGGTTCTTCCTGTGGGCGACGCCGGCATCTCTGGCATAGAAGCCGTGGGCCCTGCGGGTGAGGAGGCGGCACACGTTGTGCACGCCGCACGCCCGGAGGGCGGCCCTGCCCCCGCCGGCGGCCGCCTGCGGGCATTTTCTCGGCCCGCGGGGCGGGATCGCCTTTCTCCCCCGCTCCAGGCTCGCTCTCGGCAGGGCGTGCGGCCTTGCAGGGCTAGGCCCGCGCCGGGTTTATCTCAAACCCCCGCCCTGCCCGGCGAGAGGTGAAGCGAAGCGGGAAAAGGCCTGAATAGCCCCTTGCTCCCTGACTCCGGAGCGAGGCAAACCGAGGCCTTCTGACGGTGCTCCGATGCCCGCGTTTCCCCGGCCCCGCAGCTCCGGTTTCCGCAGACGCCAGGCGGAGACGGCCCTGCGCCGCCTCTCCCGCGGCCCGCCGGGTACTGTAGTTTTTCCGCGCGCGGAATCGCGCGGCGCGCCCGGACTGCACCTCCCGCCGCGCCCCGCGGAGCGCCGCCGCCACCGCCGCTCCTGGGCGGGCCGGGCCGGCCGAGGCGGCCGCGTGGTGCCCGCGGGTGGCGGCGAAGCGGGGTCACCCTCCCGTGCGGGAGCGCTGCGGCGTTGGCGCTGATAAGGCACCGCTCCGAGGACCGGGCAGGAGCAGGCGCTGCGTAGGGCTTGGTGAGAATCACCGGCAGCGGCCGCCGGCCCGTACCGCAGAGCCGCCCGCGCACCAGGAGCTCTGCCCCGGCCGGGCTCCCCCCCGATCGTGCGCTCAAGGATGCGGGCGCTCGACGTGCGGGGCCTGCAGATGGAAGCATTTTACCCGTTGTTTTTTTCTAATAAAGGCAGGGAAGTTTTTTTAGTGGTAGTTAGTTAAGGAGAAGTGGGAACTGGTATCTTCCTTCTTTTAAAATGTTCCTGCTGTAGCGCTCGGGAACATTCGGGGTTGGGCGCGGGGCATTCCCGGGGGTGAACGCCCGTCCTGGCATCTGTGAGCCTTTGGGCACCGGCCGCGAGCCCTTTTGGGTACGGCGGTGTGGAATTGAGTGTACCCGGACCTGGGGGGAAGGTTAAAGGATTTGTTGAAATCCATTTAAAACTCCAAGGCCAACAGAAGCTTCTTGAGATGTATGACATCTTCATTTTTGCATTTTTATAGCTACATCCCACGTGTTGTCGCGGTCATCAATCCCTACTTGCTGGCAAAGCAACTGAAGTTTCTGGACAGACTCGTTTCTCTTCCTTGACAGAGGCCAAGCACCCAAATGGGGTAATCAAAAGTTGCTGATCTTTTTCTGTGCCCTATCTGTTCTTCAGGATCTGAGTGGAACCTTGAATATTCACTGATACTGAAGGAAAGAGAGAGTCCTTTAAATTTCTGGTGCTTTGCAGTTATTGCTTGAAGGGAGCTGAACACAAACACAATGGTTGCAGTTGCTCTTCAAAGAGCTGATTAGGGCAGTAAGTGGAGCGTGCTGTCTGGTGGATTTCCAACATCGCCAGCGACTCTCAGAGCTGACAAGGCAGGCTGTAGCTCATCAAAGTGCACATGGCCATCCAGAGTCCTGCAAGAATGTAAATGGATGAGGTTCTTGAGTATAAACCGTAGACAGTAGTAAAATTCATGCTGCTCTATCCCAATTCTCATCACCTTTAATTAAAAAAACCCATAGTTTTTGTTGAGACAAATCGTCTTTTGTTAGGCAATACATTTAAATATTCAGTGTTTTGTAGATAATGTTTAAAATAGTTTAGGTGGTCCCATTTGGAGGTTTAGCTGTATCTTCACTGTGCAAGTATGTGTATACATACACATAAAGTCTCAACAGCTCTTTTTTTTTCACTTTTTCCTCCTTCCTGTGTAAATAGCAGCCAGCAGAGGGTGTGCAGGGTAACGAGGAGCCCTTCTTTGATTATTCAAGTAAATGTTTCCAGTGAATCTGCAGGATTTATCTCCCCTTCTCAGTGCATAAACTATTTCCTCTTTGCTGGACTATTTTTAACCGGCTACTTCACTTGTGGAAGAGCAGGCACTTATCACTCAGCACACGTATATGTGATTAAAATCATATCTGATGGGGCAGGTTTGCTTGTTTTTACCTGCTTTGCTTTTTGACAAACTTTAACTTTGTTGTCTCAGGAATAGGAATAAATAGGAATCAGAATAAATCCAAATAATTTTTCTTTTGTTTTTCTTTTCCCCTGGGAGGCACTGCTCTGCAGCAGTTTTACTGAAGTTGCTGTATGCTCACAGGGAGGTCTGCATCGTTCCTGGTGCATGAGAAAGAAAAAGAGTTGAAATTTTTAGATCTGCTGAGTTTGAGAAATTGTGAAATACCCTGTTGTTTCAAATGTGCATAATTTTTTAGAGGTATATAATTGAAAAACTAATTATGAAGCCCCAGGAGAGCATGATTAGTCATTTGGTCAAATAGAATAAGATTAAGTTCTGAGTTAATGAATTTGTCTGGTTGACAATAAAGTCACCCCCACCCAGATTGGAAATATTAAGAAATATTAATATGAATGTATTTTAAAAATAACCACTGGTAATTTTTCATACTTTCTGTGTTACCATTATCTTGAGGTTTTTGGTTTTTTTTGCTTTCCGTCCCCAATTGGCACTTGCATCTGTTTTGAGTAAGATGTTTCGAGTTTTGGTAGTGTTGGATGGTGATAATACAGATTAGCAGGGCTTTACAGAAGAGCATTGGGGATTAATGGTCAAATGTTGTCTAGATAAGCTTCTAGGTATCAAGCAGAAGTAATTGTGTGAAGTTAATTGTTTCCAGAATACTTTTCTGTCTAGAAATGTAACAAAAGCTGCACGTACTGTTCCTAATATAGGCTATTTTTCTCTTTATAACAGAGACTCTACAAGTAGGCTTAGTGATTGGAGATGGAAGAAGTCGTTAGATTTGTAGTTGGAGATCAGCTGAATGTCAAAATATTTTCATCCAATAAGTTCATTAAATTAGGTTCTTGGACAAAAGTAACAGGTTATTTCTGTTCCTTTTGTTGTTTTTTTTTTTTTTTCCCTCTGACATCTCTCTCAAAATTGATACTTTCAAAGAATTTTACTCATCAGTTGCAAGTGGTTTATGTATGTTTTGGGGTGTAATTCACTGTTAAAAAATCTTAGAGCAGTTATTTTCTCCTATATCTAATTCTTCTTCTATGAGTGTGACTGCTCAGGGTTTTAATGACAACATCAATTAATTTAATGCCAACTTCAGGTCTGGCTAACAGTTGATGTGTGTACATTCTTCTGCATGTTCACCTGCAAAAAGCTGTATTAAAGATGCTGTGTCTGCTTTTGAGGAGGGAAGGAGTTTTAAGTCTGTATCTTAAAAGCTCTTAATTAAACTGAGGACCTGATCTATACTTGTAACAAGGACAAAAATGTGAAGTCTAAAAGCCAGTGCTCCATAGGGAAACAAAGACTTCTGTGTTGCTCTTCAACCTGGTTATCAAGTGCATTGTTTCTTTAAGGATTTTTTTCTCAAAAATAGTTATGCTGCTACAAAATTTAGTAGTTTTTAATGTAATTCAGTTTTGTGTTAATTTCCTTAAAGATGAAAGTTGAATTGTTTTGATTAATAATCAAACTTAAAGTATTGCTGACTGTGACTGTGAACAGGGAAAGAACTCCTAATTGTTTCAGGCAACATTTCTTGCTGTCATAACTTCAGGGTATGATCATCTTAACCTGATAACAAGAAAGGTGTTTGCCTGTTTCTTTAACATACTTCAGTTAAACAACTGAGCAATGACTCCCTTCAGAAAATACAATTTAGGCTTACAAGTGATTTAATGCTTTTAGTAGCCATGTTGCCCACTAATCTCATGGTCTGTGGATGACTTCTAACTCTCAGGGATGTATATGCATGTCTTAAGGGAGTTCATTCACATTTAACATTGATTGCAACAGGAAACTTCCTTACCTACCCCACTTGCCTTACATTTTCAGAATTTGTCTGCTAAAATTGTTCACTTGTCACTCAAAGTCTCACTTTTTCATAGAAAGGCTTGCATATCTGGTTTTTACTGATGTAAGATCATCTTAGTCATCTGACTATAGTTCCCATCTGTGCATCTTTTCATGTTCCTATTGAGATGTTTAGAAAGCCAAGAAAAATTATGTGACTAGCCTAGCAGCTGAATCATTGTATTTTATGGTGAATATCATTGCTGGCACAGGAAGTGCAAGATACTAACTCAGGTTTTTTTCAAATGGTTGAGGGGGAAGAGGATTTGTAAACAGTTTGCAATGTAATAATGGAATCTTTATCCAAGCATTTCTGCAATTTAATAATAATAATTTTGGATTGTGGTTTGGGGTTTTGGAAGACTTTCTATTTGTTTTTATTTTCAAGAATTTTATTTTTCATTGCCTTTATGTAAATTACAAATTTTGCAGAAATTGTCATGATATCTTAATTTCCATGTATCATAATTATTCTTTAATTATATCCCATATATGTTAATAATTATGGATTATGTTCTGAAAAATGCATACATATTTTCAAATAAAAAACATTAACAACTTGTAGTAACTGAAGTATAAATTGGAATTGTTTTAGTTGCTGAGCTGCATTTAAAAAAAACAAAACCACAATAAACTCATTAACATTAGAAGAAGTTTTGATTTTTTAAATAGGCCTAAATGTTACATTTTCACTGTACAGCAATGCTTCCATGTCCTGGTAACATTGCAGTCTCAGCAGCCAAAATTAACAGTGGTTTTATTTGGCATTGTCAACCATAAGGCAAACTCCATTTTATTTAAACTTTAACAAATAAAAAGAAATTTTGATATTTTTTCCTTTTTTTTTTCTGTAGGCTTAAAATGAATAAACAATGCCCTTTTAAAAGCATGACTCATTCAAAAGTACATGTTAAATAAGGAATTGTTCATTTAATTGAAGTGATTCCGTTGCCAGTCTTTGTATTGATGTGTACAGATTAATGATTTTCAATTCACAGTACAAGACTTGTGATCAAATACTACTATTTTCCTCAAGATAAAAATCTTTATTTTGCAACCACTTTGCACAGAATGTTTTCTAGTAGTGTCTTGTGCCTGTTCTTTTGTAACTATGTTTTGGCTTTCCAGTGCATTAAATTTGTATGTGTGTTTTTTATGGAAGCAGCACTGCAAAAAAAGAAGATAAAAAAGGCAGGAAAAAATAGGACTTAGAATAATTTTAAGGAAAAAAGAACAAAAGCCCATCAGGGTACAAGTAGTAGGAGCGGTATTTCATTTTACTCATCTCGTAGAAAGCCTACATTAACAAGAATATGCAAAAAAACCCACCAAAAATGGTAATACTAGCTACACACACTTGGTTTTTTTCTTTATTGATCCTTTATGAAGATATTCCAAGTAAAGTAAAATATAGCAATATAAGATAAAATCATACATGTAATAGAAAAATCTGAATCACTTTATAAATTCCATTGATAGAAATTAAACAATTATATTTCAAAGGCAGCATTGAACAGGAATCAGGAGAATACATGGCAGAAATGTTGAAAAGCTTTATGTGCATTATGTTACACTTACAAACAAATATTTAATTTCCTATTTAAAAGCATAAAACCCACAGTGAAATTTTTTGGGTGAAACCACAGTGAAATTGAAGAAAATGATGGGGTGAAAAATGTCAATTTTTGTGAAGAAGTGGTTTCTTTGCTGATCATTTCTTGCTTGCATTTGTAAAGATACAATATTAGTCTAGGATTATTGTTTTACCGTGTATTTCTTTTGGGTTATTGTTTTACTGTATATTTCTTTTCCTTCCCCTCCCTGATAGGACTTTGAAATTATAACAGATAATTTTTCTTTTGATTGGTTTCATTCCAGTAGCCTACTTTGGGATTATTTGGGCTTTTGGCACACCAAAGGGAGGTTGCCATTTTCTAAAAAGCATTTGAATTGATATTTTAGTAAATGATTTTTAGTAAATCTGATACCTGTTCTTGGTTATTTGACCAGTCTCTCATGTAAGTGACATAAACAGTTGGGTTACTGCAAAACTGTAATTTGAGTTCAATGTGTTTTCAGGTCTCTCAACACAACAAACTTAATTACAAGGCTTTCTGCTTTATGTCTGTGGAAAAACAAGATGCAACACAGGCACCAAAGTAATAGACGACCAACGGTTCCACTCGGATCACGGATTTTAACTGATCCTTCTAAGGTCTTTGAGCATAACATGTGGTGAGATGTTTCTTCAAGGATGATTTTCATATAATTTTGTATACTGTTTACTCTGATGAATAATGGTGTGGGTGTATAAAACAAGGTGCTGCCAGAATAGACATATGAAGGTGGCACTAGAGGAAACCTGAGACTTTCACAAGTAATCTGACAGTTACGACCCCTTATGTTCCTGTGTTCCTACCAGCTTGTATTGCTGAAGGAGCTGCTTCATTTGAAGCACCCATACTATGTAAATAATTTGTGTAAGAACTAAGCAATGTCCCTCTTTTGTAGATTTTGATCAAGAAGTGCTGCACCAGTATTATTTGGGATCTACCATATAGAAATTTCTACAAAAGCACCAAAAGGGGCTTCATGAATTTCCAAGGAGGGAAAAAAAAGGCTGTTAATGAAGATGGAGGGCTTCAGGCACCTTTAGTATTGTGTGTAGAACCCCTGAGGGCTCTGACAGACACAGAATGATGGATTAAAATTGATCAGCTAAAGATTACAGCATAGCAAGTCATCTGTCAGAAGGGCTGACTGTGTATTATTGCCATCTGAAGAGTCCTTGGTTTCAGCTTGCTGGAATAGACAAGGTCAAAACTGGTGATAGCAGTGAGGGAAGCAAGTCTTTCCAAGAGGATGTCTGCCTAGTAATGCTTTGGTCATTCAGTTTTATTCTACTGCAGCGTGTCTGTCAGAGTCATGACACTGCACAGGAACATTTGGTATATGAACAAATACAGGAAGGGGAGAGGCAACCTACTGGGGACAATAATGCGAAATATTTCAGCAGAGAGGCGGAAATCAAGTCTGAGGCAAGCAGACAAATACATACCAATTAGTCTCCCACAATTAACAAAAGAGGAACAGAGAGGAACAGTGAAAGTCTAAGAATTAAATTACCTATATGTCACCAAGTACAGAAAAGGAAGATGCTCATTAGCTTTTAGAGACAATCAACTCTTTCAAGTTGGCACCTTCTTCCTTTTCCCATAGTAACCAATGGAATTTTAGTAATGGGCTTTCAGTTAGCTCATTTCAGTAGGATTAGGATCTAATAGATTACTTGAATTAAATTATCTAATTTAATATGTTCAGACTGGACAATTTGGAGGGACAGCTGATTGGCTTTTGAAAATGTCCTGCAGCACATTTTTCGGCACTCACCATTGTGGTCTGATCCAAACCAGAATCTGCAGGGAAGGCAGTTTAGTCATCAGGGTCAGATCTGCGCTTGGTTCTGTGACCGTGGATTAACGTAACATTTAGGTAACCACTTTACACAAGTGTAGATGGCTTAGACTTCGGAAGCATGGCAGCACTGCTTGACTTTTCTTACAAATGTCTCATTCTGTTTTTTTTAAATGTTACCTATCTCTATTCCTCAGAAAAGTAAAATCCTGTTCATCAGTTCCACCTGTTCCAATTGAATAGGTGGATTATGCTCCCTGTTTCAGAACAGCGGATTTCTTTGCTAGTCCTTAGTTCCTCATCACAAACAGCATTAATGGGAGGTGTTTCTTGCGTTAGGGTGTTTGTTGATAGGTCTGTTATTGTATTCAGCTAAACACAGTTCTGATGGGATACTCAAAATACAGTCCTGTAAACGCACTCAATTTGCAAGATGTATATAATCCTGTCATTAAAGAAATACATTCTACTTCAGTCTCTTTGCAGTGGGACATGTTTCTTAATCACTTGACTTTTACCTAATTAGTAATTAATTTTTATCTATCATACACTGAAACTTAGGTTTTAACTGTCAGTCTCCTTGTGGTCATTCACTTGCACTCAAAAAATTAAAAAGAAAGTTATTTGAGGCAGTGTAGCTGATTCATGACTGTTTTTCCTGGGAAAAAATATTATGAAAAACCCTATTGAAAAGCTGTTGCTTCAACTGCCTTCTGCAGGGACCACATGCAATGGTCACAAGAAGAAGAGGAGAATGCCAAGAAAAAAGCAACAGAGAATTCTCTTGTGAAAGTTCAATTGGAAGACCAAGGTAACAAATTTCAAATGGTATAAAATTTTTTTAATGCTCTTTATTGAAACATTTTAAGATGATGTAGAATTCAGGACCACTCTTTTTATTTCTACATTCTTTTGTCTAAATTTTTTAATTTGTTTTTTGGGTTTTTTTCCCTTTGTTGCCTCAAAAGATCTCAGTATTCAGTATTGATTCCCTAACAGTACAGTCGCTTATTTGAACAATTTTACAATGAGGGTGGCAGTAGACTCTATGTAAAACAAGTACATCAGTATGGTGCAGTTGTTCTGGCCTGTTTTGCAGTCTTCCAGAGTACAGCTCCTACTACACAAGGCTTTTACAGAATCAAAGGGAATGAATTTACAGTCAGCTAGGGTGCTGGGGGTGAAGATTCCCATGTACAATATTCAAATGCTTTTCAGTGATCTGTAAACTGTTTAGAGAGCTTGTGTTTGTACATTGCACTGTATTTCGGTTACATGCCATGAAAGTTGCAGTGGTCCCAGCTGGTCCCAGCTTGCTGCCTTTGCCAGGCTGAGCTGGGAGTGCTTCAGGAATCAATGAGTTCACTTTGTGTGGAAGGTGTTCCAATACATCCTGCACAGTCTGCCCTGTAAGGGATTAAGGAGTTTTGTGCCCGTCTTCAGAAGGGAGATGTAATGTATTCTGGGTTTCTGAAGAGTGATAGCTCTAGTTTCAAACTGGCAAACTAAATCATAGACTAAAGTCTAGGGTAGTTATGAATGCTAAAGCTGGAATATCAGCTTGAGAGTAGTACAGAAGACTGAATTCTTCATTTGTTGTTCTGTTAGAAAAGCAGTTACTTGGATATCCTGTGCCTCAGTTAATTAAGCATGTCATGAATCCATCAGATAGTGTCATTATGATCTTATGCCTTGGTATAACTAAGGCACATGTTGGAGTTTATTTGAATTACCTGAGAATGTGCCTTGCATTGTTTGCCCTTCATCACCTTGAATACTCTAAGATTGTCAGCCTGCCTTTCTCTGTTACCTCTCACATTCTTTATCTACATACAGTAGTACAATGTTTGTTTTTCAAAAATTACATCTAATATCTTAACTTGATTTGTATAAAAAGCTGAAAAGAGCTCATAATTGAAAAGTAAGCTGTGTGACTGTGTGCCCATGGAACCTTGCATTCTTCATCTACAATCAATTAGAAGTTAGTTTGTGCTGGTGAGAAATGGTATAATCAGGCATTTGTCTATTGCCATGAAACACAAGAATCCAAGGACATTTCCTATGAATGCCTCTCTGTTTAGAACTTGAATAGGTGAGCATTGCTGATAGTGTTCCTTCAGAAAGCTTCAGCTTCATTCTGCAAATGGAAGTACATTTTGGCCTATTTGTGTAAACAATGAACTAGACCAAGGCTAATGAGCAGGTTATTTTGGGGCCTTGAAAACTACAGTAAGGGGAAAAAAAGACAGATTTCAACAATACTATTCTATTACTAAAGTAGAAGAGTTCTGGTGAGCCTTTTTAAAGCAAGAGAAGTGAAACTGAACGAACTCCTGATACTACCTTTAGGAATTTGATTTACTTGTTAGCATGTGCAGTTTCTTCTCAGGCATGCTTGCTAGCAGTGGAAGATCTTGTTTTGGAGAAAAATTGATTGACAAAGTTTTTTTTGGGTGGGATTTTTTTGGGGTTGTTGTTGATTGGTTGGTGGGGGGTTGGTTGGGTTTTTTTGGGGGGGTTTTTTTGAGTTTTTTTCCCTTGTTTTTTTTGGGGGGGGGTTGTTTGGTTTTTTTTGAGGGTTTTTTTTTTGGAAGTTTATTTGTTTTTTAGTTACGTATTTTTACATACTTCGGAATATTTCATGGGTGGGCTAATTAAATACACAAAATGAACTAAATATTTGATAATGCTGCATGCATGTATTACACAGAGATGCAGGAATGACCAGTGCAACAATGCAAAGTAAAGCGCTCCTTCACTTGAACCCATGTCATTCCATGCTAGTACAGTTTGGAAGGCTGACTTCAGCTGTTTCTTTCCTTCAGTTCTGGAATCTGGAAAGCTTGATGTGAATTTAAGTACAAGGGTTCTGAGCAGACTTGTAGGAAAATGGTGACTACAGCAAAGGGTGATAATAATTAAAGAATCTTTTGACTAGAAGGGTTTTGGTTTACTGAAACTGTTGGTTTGGATACTGAAGCTGAGCAATCTATAAATGTGCAACTTAAACTATTGAAATCTGATATATATGTATGACCTCAATCAACTCTGAACTTTTAATGTAAAACAGGCCTATACAATTACAATTACATGGCTGGGTCTTGCCCTTTAATAATACAACTGGATGTATTAAATGTTAATTTTAAAATTATGCAGATTTCTAGGACAAGGCATTCTGCCACCTCCTTACCACTTCCCACTGCCTGTCTGTGCCTCTAATGATAATTCTCAGCCTTGTTTATCTCTGAAAAGCTGTATCAATTTAGGAAATAATATGTTAAGATTTAAAGAGAGTAGTAGAAGTGCACTGTGCATTTACTCTGTACATTTATATTAAAAGAGCTAATGTGTTGGTGTGAGTGAGAACAAAATAAGAAAGGCAACACATTATATGAGGTACACTTTTGCAGCAAGAGATGTCAGAGGTAGCAAGATAGTTCTGCAAATGCTTTGGAAATAAGGGGGAAAAAACAAGAAAAAAGATTTTGTTTAGGTACTTAGGAGGGATAAGGAAAGGAAAACCATCAACGAAAGAGACATTGAAAAGCTGTAATTCTTATCTTTTTATCAGCCTTCCTTTGAAAACGTTAGCTAGCTCCAGTCCAGTGGCTAGCACAATTAGTGCTAGTGAGAAGGAGGAAAGGTTTTGTTCTTGAGCTGAGAAAGAACAGGTTACAAAGTACATTCATAGAATACATGGATGAGTGGAAAAGCAGAAAAGAGAATATTTGCTTTTCTAAAAAGGAGGTGAAAAAAAAAAAGAATAGTTGGGTTATTAGTTTCAGTTCCTGGAAAAATACTGGAAGAGTACATCCAGGGCTTGCAGACGTTGGGTTCAGAACAAAGGAGATGAATACTGGCCTACAAATATTTTTTCAAGAATAAATAATGTAAAATCAAGCTAATTTCCTTCTTGGGGAAGGTTACAAGCCCTGGGAATAAGGGAAAAGCAGCAGATGTCCTGAAGTTTATCCTTAGTCAGGCTTCTGACTTGCTTTACTTGACATTTTCATAAGCAAGTTAGGCAAGCGAGAGCTAATGAAACTGCTTTTGGGTGAATGAATGCCTAGAGAGATCCTTTCAGAATGGAAGGCTGTGCTGGGCAGAGGAGTGTTTTATTCTGTGTCCAGTTCTGCTTGGTATTTTCATTAGTGACCTCAGGAAATTAGAGACTTGAAGATGATGTTAAGTGAAAACATGTTTCAAGTATGGCGAAGGACAGGATTAAGATTCAGAAAGATCTGGACAAATGGTGGAAAAAATAATCTGAAATATATATAAATTTGCTAAAAAGGATTGCAGATTTCTTTGCTTTAGAATAATTCCTTGAGAAAAGAAAACCTAGGTTTTGGAACAATTGGCTTGGTAGTCATTTTGCAGAAGAAGATCTGAGAGTTGTGGTGAATCACCAGCTGAATCAGCAGTGTCACGCTGCTGCAAAATGGCAAGCTGGGAGTTATAAACAGGATTACAACCTGGGAGCCTTTGTAAAATACTCCTTTTGGTCTGCAATGATAATGCCTTTGCCAGAATACAACACCCAAAAGTAGTAAATCAATTGGAGAGAATCTAGAGAAGAAAAATTGAAATGATCAGAAGTCTAAAAATCAAAAAGAAGAGAGTTAGGTTTAGACAATCTAGAAAAGAGATTGTTTATGGAGGCGTAGTAAAATAGTTCAAATATTTAAATAGGTGTTGCAAAGAGGAAACAGAGTACTCTTTGCTTTGTCTGCTTGATCCCTAGCTGGGACAAGTATTGCTCGACCTAATTGCAAGATAGAAGTTCTTAGTAGTGGAAAAGGTTTCTAACTGTGTAGAAAATTAAGGATTGTAATATATTACTGAACAAAGTTGTATGTGAAAAGTGGTATTTTAAGAATAAGTTGAACAGATTTTTGTGGAGAAGGGATATGAATTCCCTGTGTAAAATCCCTTCCAGTCCTGCTTTTTGACATTCTGACACTCAGTTAGAATGTTTTGTGAATTAAAACTGAACACAAAGGTCTGATGTAAGACTCTGAAGTCTTTTGAAAATAAGAAAGCAAGTATGTTCATTCTGTATTGTTGAATGGTTAAGTGTGAATTACTGTCTATTTGCTATGCAGTAGCATTTATCACTCCAGTTCACAGAACTGGATTTTTTAAAAATAGGTGATGAGGTAACCAATGAATTTGCAATTTCTTACAGAATTTCATAAAGCATGAAAGAATTTCAATTTACTGTTTCTTAAATAACTGAAAAGATGCATTGTTTTTTTAATTTGAGACATGAAAGCTTGTCTAAGAATCTTCAGATTGCGTATTTTGATGGTGCTGTTCTATGTCACTACATTTTTAAAAATATGGTCTAAGCCTGTCTACCCCTTCCTAAGTGACATAAAATCTAATTAAACATTCATAGGAATTATTTTGAGCACAAGTTAAGGTGAGGCACAAAATCCATGTGTTTTAATTTAAATGTACAATGTGTGGAACTATGGATTTTTAAACTGTATATTTGAGGTCCAAATAGTACGTTGCTTTAGAGTATTTTCTAGCTAAGCTCATGTTCACCAAGGTTTTGTTCTGTTTTAATTTCAGATAAATATGAGAGAGAAGCCAGTAAATACTGGAATGAATTTTACAAGATGCATAAAAATAATTTTTTCAAGGATCGCAATTGGCTGTTTCTGGAGTTTCCAGAAATTCTTCCAGAAAAAAGGAGACAAGCGTTCAAAACAGAAAAAATATTTTCAGAACACACAAAAATAAATAATGACAACAGTTTTTCATTCAAAAATAGAATGTTTGAAGAAGGAGAAAAATACTGGAAGAAAAATGATGGAGCTGGTTCTACTGCTGTACAAGGATATGTATATAATAAAAATGAAGTAAAAGCTCTTACTGACAGTCCTCAAGGTAAAAACTGTGGAGAAGAACTTGGCAAGGTAGAATCCTTCCCTGGTTGCGATGCCACGTACCGAATATTAGAGGTAATGCACTGCAAATGTTCTGCCCATCATACGGAGCTCCACTTAATTACTCAAAAATCTGATAAAGACCCTTACTAAGTATCAAGAAAGTAAGCCTTTGGAATTTTACATACTGCCACATTAATTTATGGCAGAAACTTTCACAGAAACCTAAATCTGGACTTGGTTTTCCCTTTAAGGTTTTTCCCAAATCAGAATAGGGCTAGATTGTCAGATTCCATTTTCATTGAAAGTCAAGTTTCTTATTTCCTAAGGAAAGGTGTGAGTTTAAGTGCTTTGTCTAAAAGTGCAAGTACTTGCTGCATTCTTGCCAGATGGTGAAATTGGACGAGAGTATTGCATTTTCTTATGCAGTTTGAGAGACGGATTCTCTCTTAACTTTAGAAAGACGTTGGGGATAAACACGATCATGTAAATGATTTGAGAGTCGTGGTATGAGCTGATTATACCTTTTCTGTTCAACATATCTTCAAATCTAATGGGTCCTACAGGCCAACTAATTTAAGACAAAAATAACAAAAAAAGGTTTTATTTGCTCATTTATTTTAACTTTATCTTTCTCTTCTCATTTTAGGTTGGTTGTGGAGCTGGAAACAGTGTCTTTCCTATTCTGAAAGTTCTATGGTACATAGTGTTGGATTTCCAAATATGAATGTTGTGTTCATATCTTCGTTTTCACCAAATGTTGGTGCTGGATCAGTGCTGCAAAAAGTGTTGAGTGAACCATTTTACAGCCCATTTTACATTTCTTAGTGTGTCAAACCACAAATAATGTTGGTAACATCAGTATAGGATACTCCTCATATTGTTCCACCCTGGTCTTGGGGGATATATTTGCTGACAGAGTTTGTCTTTGGGTGCATTCAGGCTGATTTCTTGTAGTTAATCTCAGGCAGGTGAAATATTCTCTTGTCTTATAGATCACTGTAAAGCTACCAGGTATCTCTTCAAAAGGCCAAAATTATAGAGACCATAGATAACGGCATGTGATCAACTGGAAAGAAGTTCTATTTTTTCTGAATTGGCTGGTATATTTGTCACATTACTTGTGGTTTTAGTGTCAAGGCACAAGTCCTATATGACATTACTTAATTCATTGAAACATCTTAATCCACTTAGCTTCCAGTTTTAGAAAAACCTGTTATGACAGCTTGTCCTCCCATCCATGTAAGCAGGAAGGTTTTATTGGAAAGGCTATGTATGTTTCAGGGGTTGAAATAGGTTTCTTTTTATTCATGCCTTTAAGAGCTTGAGAACAACACAATTCATTATTATATCAATGAATTCTGATTGCTAGTATCACCATTATACAAAAATACTCAATTTTACACATATAGAAGCACAGCAGGAGGAAGTGAGTGATGCACCAGGGTCATACATGAAACCTCTGTCAGCAATGTATCTTCTTCCCACAGCAAATGCTTTGCTTTAGACAGCATGTAGTGAAAGGAGGGCCTGGTTTCATATGAAAACTTTGAAAGGAGCCCTATATAGGAAAATATATCATGTGGTTGTATTGAAAAAGATGAGACGAACTTTTGTGTTTTCCTCACAGGAGGCATTAGTCATAGATTGGCATTTCTGATAATTAAGAATCTACTCATTAGGTATTTTTCCTGGAGATCTCAATTCATATGTAAATCCTTCAGTCAATTACATTGGTTGATACGTTGAACAACTTGCTTGTTTGTCTCATATATGACCTAATGGAAAGATCTCTTATCTCTAAGCAGGCTTGGCATTATAGAACAGTTGGTTTTACTCTGAAATCAATAGTATAAAAATTGCCATTCTGGCAATTATATGCATATAAAATAATATATCTATATGCATATAATTATATGCATATAAAACAAGCCAGTGTCAAGTAAGTGTACCCTGGCTACAAAAGAAAATTTCACTAAAGTTAGTAATCTAACTCTTAAACCTCTTCCCCCTGCCTCCCTTAAAATTTAAGTTAGTGCTTTTTGATACAGTTTGTCATGAAAAGACCATCCAGATCAAGCCATGTCTTTGTCTTAAGTGGACTTCTTACATAGTTCCTATGCTGCTCTTAAAAAATATAAAAGGCCTCCCAATGTTCTAACAAGTCTATCAAGTAACCAGCTTAACCCTTCCCAAGGGACTGACTGGGTCCAAAGCCTGGCTGCTTGTCCTTGTTAATAATAAATATGTCAATTCATTAATTCTCATGGTGGTCACAGAGCTGATAAAGGTTTTGCTCAGCAAACCAAACAAGCATGGAGTATATTTTGTTCCAGAAGCATTCTCCTGTTGAGCCTTCACAAATCACTAGCTTAGCTGTGTATGCTGTGAGATCCTACAGGCACTAGCAGAGTTTATCGATTCCCTTCTGAAGAAGCCATCTATCCAAAATCTTAAATATATTTTTAATTATTAAATTGATCATGAGTTGATCATGAGGTCATCTCTCAGTGGTTATTGAGTACCTTTCTCAGTTTATCCTTCAGAAGTGAAAAAACTTCTCCCTAGAATTACTAGTAAATGATGAGTGGTACCAGCAAATTTGCAGCTGGCTGAGTCTTGGATGGGAAGAAAAGGGAAAACAGTGCTACAGGAAATTCTTAGTCATCCTAGCTGGAAAACAGGAGATAATGGAGTACAATAACCAATAATGCTTAATCAAATCCAAAGAATAGGAAGATGATACATGGAACCCCAAACTTCTACAGAACTGGATGACTTTTGCAACTCTCCATCCCTGCCCAAATCATAATGTTAATTAAACTCCATGCATGGGCTAATAATGCGGTGCTTCTGTAAGAAAATGTGACTTATTAATGTTCATTTATGCATTACAGCACCAGGACATTGTCATCAGTTCTGACAACCCTCTGTGACCTTTTTTCTTTTCCTTTTTGCTTCCTCCCAGACGAGGCTATAATTCTTTTTGTACTAACTGTCTGTTGGTATTCTTATGAATTTGTCTGCCCTATTGGTTCATTACAACCTATGCAGCTTTCCATGTGCTAGACATCAATGAAGCATGCTTGATCAAACCTGTGGAGAGCCCCAGAGGACCCTCTGAAGTTTCATGAACACTGATGTAGACTTTCATCTTATACATTAATAATTTTCTAACTGATGTTGGTTTTGTTTTCTAGCAATACACCTGGAACCTTTCTATACTGTTGTGATTTTGCTTCAGGAGCAGTGGAGCTGGTAAAGGTAATTCGTGCACTCGCTTTAGAGTACCTTACAAGCCTGTAATTCAGGAGGCTGCCAGGAAGCCATCTTCATGAAAAAGAATGTGATGGCTTTGACAACTTTTAACAGAAGTTTTCAATATTCCAAAGAACAAAGTCATACTGTATGCAGAGAGGAATGAATACCATCAGTGAGCTTGCTTCTCAGCTTGAGTAAGATACCGGACAGAATAGGCTTTTATATGAGATGTTTTACAATGCAGAATAATTGAAGAAAAAATGTTTCTTGAGTCACAGTAAACGTATTAACTACTACTGTTCTCTCTGTGCCTCTTTTCATCTTTTTCCTGACAGTCACATTCGTCCTACAATTCAGCCTGGTGTTCTGCCTTTGTTCATGATGTGTGTGATGATGCTTTACCCTATCCTTTTCCAGATGAGATCCTGGATGTCATTCTCCTTGTCTTTGTGCTCTCTACTATTCATCCTGACAGGTAAATGAAGACTAAAGGGCAAAGCAAATGGGTTAAATCTTTTTTTTAACTGGAGGTTTTCAATAATAGCAAAAGAATATGATGAACCTTTTTTATTTAATAAGCTACAGCATGTATAAGGTATTCAAAATGCTGTTTACCATTTTCAGGCTTCAAGAGAAAAGCTGGTCAGGCTAATTATAATTAGTGAGTCTCCAGTCTCCATCAAAATACAAGGGATATATTGTAACTAAGTACATCTCTACTAGAAGTCACAGATTAAAAAAATGGCAAGTGAAAAAACCAGACTGACAGTCTTCTAGAAGGTAGTTATTTTTAATTATTAAAATCAAGCATTCATGATTTAACACCTTACAATATGTTGATAGAGACTTAAATTGCTGATTTAGCCACATTCAAAGGCTTACATGCAGCCCTTTTAAACTAAAATGCATCTATAATTTTGTAACTCGTTTGGATTATGAACATTTGATCTAATTTTCTTGTATGGTGTTATGGTGAGTACTGTTAGCTTTGCTAATGCCTCTCGATGTCTAATGAACCAAATTTTAGGGCGGACTAATTGTGAAAATGCCCTTTTTTAATGCAAAAAATGTAAAAGAGGGCTTTAAAATGTTAAAAATGTAACTTTAATGTAAGTTAAACTTCTTGACTCTAACTAGGTTATATGAAGGGAAACACATGGTGGTTGTGTGGTAATACATTTATTATTTCAAGAATGTCATTAAAATGGGCTTGGCATACAGACCAGTATTTGCCTAAGTCTGAGAATTGTTTCCTTGCTACTAGTGATTAGCTTTATACAGAAAAACCTTCCCTATATGGGATATTTCTCCTTTCTGTTTATTCCAAGATGAGCACAAGTCACACAAAGCCAGGGTCCAGGTTTCAAAAACAATTAAATCAGGAGACTTCAGATTTCTGTAACTCCAGTGATGCTGCCAGAAAGAAATTGGACAACAGTGATTCATTCAGTCACTGTGCCTGTAGAAGCAGTAATCAGATGTTCTGTCAGAATTTCTGTGGATCTTTTCGTGTGAGACTCTTAAGAATACATTTGTGGGTTTTGTGGTTGATTTTCTATTTTGCTTCTTTTCTTTCTGTTGTTTGTTGGTTTTCTTGGGTTTTTTTCGAGGGGGGGTAGGTTGTCATTGTTATTTTGGTTTTTTTTTGTTTGGGTTGGGTTTTTCCCTCAGGGCTGACATGGATGCTTTTGTGTGCATGTATGTATATACACACACAAAGATTTTAATGTCATTATCTCTGTTGTGAGACCCACTTTCCAAAGATGTCTTAGTCAGTACTGCCATCTCATACAATTAAAATGACTGCATAAAGGAAAATGTGATCCAGGTTAATCTTGCTCAGTATACATTTTTTCTTGAAATTTTGAAAGTGGGAAATGAAAAAGAAAACCAAGGGTATCAAGGGTGCAGAACTTAGGTACTTTGAAAAGATGGAAAATATGAGATGGACACATTTATATGCAGAAAATGGTTACTTAGTCATTTCTGTCTCGGCTGTTGTGTTTAGTTTTTGATAATTGCTGCTGCTGTAGTCAATTTTTAACACATTTCAATTCTGCTAGAAGGCACCTCTAAAATTTGGTTGCAGAATTGGAGGTATTAAACTTTGTTCAAGCTGTATAATTAATGTCTTCTATTTCTGCTGGATGAAAGTTCTCAAAGCACTTTCACATTTTGTGCACATACACTTCTTTCTGTGTATGCAAAACTCCTGCTTATAGCCAAGGCTGTAGCTCTGAGCACAACTACTGTCCTGAACAGTCTCTTACTCTTACGTGGTGCTGCTTTTTTGGTCTGTGGCAGCAAACTGGGTTGCTTATGTTTGCAAACTTCACCAGCATCTCATCTATTCTCTAAGGATGCAAGGGGTTGTAAATAGGTTGGCTAAGCTACTGAAACCTGGAGGAATGTTGTTATTTCGAGACTACGGAAGATATGATACAGCCCAACTTCGTTTTAAAAAAGGTAATTCCTGAATGGTTTTCTAGTTCGCTGTTCATTTTAGCTCTTTCTGGGGAAAAAAAAAAGTGACATGTCCTTTTTCATTACTGTTCTAATTCTTAGGTCATTGCTTGTCAGAAAATTTTTATGTAAGAGGAGATGGAACCAGAGTATATTTCTTTACCAAAGGTATGGAATGTTATAGTTTCATAGAAAGAGTTGAGTGTTTGTCAAGGTGATTTGGATTATGAAAGCTTATCTTAAAAAATAAATTGAAAGAAGGTTTTATTGGCTTTTTTAAAAATTCTCTGCTTTTAAAAAGCCCAAAGCTAACTGTTGTAAGAAAAAAATTTCCTTTGTGTGCACACTGGTTGCATTTGGGGTCCTGCAAGGTTGCTTATAGACAGCACTGGAAAATTTTCTTTAAGTATCCTGTGTGTAATTGTATGCTCAAGTTTTATTATTTAAACATGCATGCTATTTCTCTGTTAAAATTGAGGTAAACAAAATTGGAAGGAGAGTCTGTAGCTGTATATGGCATGAAAGTCTGGATTGTCATTTGTCAGTGGAAATAGCCTTATCTCGATAATACGTGAACAGTGACCGAATAACATGCATTTGTTTACTCAACTATGGCATCTTGAACTCTGTAAAGAAAGGGTATCAATGGACACTGTGAGTAATAACTAATGTGGTTTGGGCCTCAACATAACAATTTTTACTGCAATATAAATCAAGAGCTGTGAAAATGAATTTCTAACAAAAGCCTTATTACAGGCAGTGTCCTTTAGCTTTCAAATTGCAAAACAGATTTACTTCCATCTTTGGTTGAACTACAGGTTGGTAACTACTACGTTCTACAAATGACTTTTTTTTTTTAATTGCAATAATTCTTTATATGAAAAAATAGATGAGGTATGGAACATGTTCAACTTGGCTGGATTAACTGAAGTACAGAATTTAGTTGATCGGCGATTACAAGTAAACAGAAAGAAAAAGGTGAAAATGCAGCGAGTTTGGATACAAAGCAAGTTCCAGAAGCCCTTGCTATCTCTGCATAATCCTGAAGAAACCACCAAAAGGCACCCTTGTAAATAATTGTACTCCAGAAATGCAGTACAGAATTGAACTTCAAAAACTGAAGCAAATTTAAATATGTGTTTTTCCAGTAAATGTTGTGTTAGCCACTGAAAAGTATAAAGAAGTTCAATAAATATATTGAACTGAAATCCTTTCTCTTTCTTTTCTTTGTAAATACATATGTGTGAGAAAAATCTGGGGGGAAATAAAGGCCATTTCTGAGTTCTGCTTTATATGCAATAATCTTTTCATAACTGTGACCAGGCATTATTTTACTCCCTTGAATATGAATAGTCAATAAGTATAAGTATATACCTAATTCCTGTTGAAATTCACAGTATGTAAAAAAGCTTTAGACTGAAGCATAATTATTTCAGAGGTTGAGAGAAACAGAATATCTGTTCCCAGTATTAGTCCAGAGGCTGCACTGCGTTAATTTCTGAGTCACATCCTTTTCAACCAATGTGTCTTACAACTGTATTTCCTCTTTGGAGGGAAATTTCTTGGTGCATAAATAATGAAGACAAAAATATTTTTCTGATTTGCATGTAGTCCTAAGTACATTTTATTACTTGTGTTATGGGGTAATGTAATCACAATAGAATGGTAATCTACCTGGCAGCTGAGATGTTTTTGTTGTTTACAAAAATAAGTTGCTTTCTTAGGGATGGTATATTATAAAGGAAAAACACATTTTTATTGACTGGGTGGGCATACAGTAAAGGACAGGACTCCATTAGTACTTCAAATTCTTTTAAGAAAACTGAACTGCAAGCACTGTTTTCAAATCTAGAACATGATCCTGAGGCTGTTGAGCTCGTATTTAAAGATGCCACTATGCCACTTTGCTATTTAAATAGAATTTTAAATCACTTTGCTACAAGGAGGAGAGAACAAGAAACAGGTGAATGATTTAAATAAATCTCTTATTTAAATAAGGGTGTGGGATGCATATATCCCACATAACCTATAACATATACTTTTGAGTGCCATTAATACAGTGACACTTAAAGTCTTTTTGTTGCCTTTGTTTTAGTCTGAAGTGTAAACATGTCACAGCTGACAGCTCAGCCTGTTGTTCTTTTCCCAAGTTGTGAGTTGCTAAGCTAAGGAGGACTGATGGTCTTCTAGGAAGAAAACCCTAAATTATCTAAATGGGGATGCCAAGTAGCTTCATCCCCTTTAACCCAAATGTGTTTCAAGAATGAAGGTGCAATAAGGGGTCTGATCCTGCATTTTTCATCTATTTGAAACTCCCATTCAAGGAAGTTTATGAATTTTTTCTGTTTTATGAATTAAGAGGCTTAGGAAGCTTTGGTTAGCAATAGTATTACTGTGACCTGCAATAAAACTCTTGCGGCATAAATCAAAGGTTAAAACACAGCTGTGTTTCTTAAAGCCCTAAGAGATTGTAGCATCCTTGTGGAAAATAGAAAGAAATGTCTCCTTATATTTTAAATATGTTGCTACTCTGTTTTATTAATTGTGACTTCTGAATATACATAGCTCTTAGCTGGCACAAATAATTTTCACTTGTAGAATTTCCCAGGGGAGTGATGATGATAAGTTCTTGAGCATCATGCTGTCTTATTCATGTGTGTGATGTAAATTTTCCATTTGTAGAGGCTAATGTAATGTTTGCTTTGGCACTCACGAGGATATATTGATTCTGGCAAGATTTTAGTATGCTCTGTTGTTAGTTAAACAAAAGTGTGACATCACAAAAAAAAAACAAACCCTGAATTTTGAATGACCTTAAGCAAAATTGGCTGTTTTTCTTCCATAATTTGCAGTGCAAGTATTGGCTGCCTCTTTTAGAATTAAGGTGCCTGATTTGGAAGTAATAAGATCAGCTACTATTTTAAGTATGGAATATCCACTGTGTGAACAGTTGTAAGATTCACAGAAAGGGATGTGGAAAAAGACATCATTCCCAATAAGAACTTTTGAATCTGAGCAGCACTTTCTGTATTTTGGCTTTATGACATTCCAGTTTTCAAAAAGCTTAATCAAAGACATATTTTTAAAACACTTCCAAATTATCTGCATTAAGCAAGAAGGACTACTGAAATAAAAGAAGAAAAAGAGATGCAGACATCTATATAGGAAAGGCAGTTTAAGAGGGCTTATCTTGTTAATTAATTTCTGGAGGAAAGAAAAACTAGTTTATTAATATAGAAAAATGCACTTAAGTTTCACTTTTGACATATGAAGTTAATTCTTTAATCAGATATGTACCTAAAATTAATTTATACGCATTCTATAAATACTAAACATTTTAATTTGTAATTGCAAATTTTCTTTAATTTTTTGTGGAGTATTTTTTGATTCTCTCAAACATGGCTTCCTAATGGCAATTAGAGAAAGGTAGTCTTGCTAGAACTGATCTTTGGCTTCATTGGCTTTGGCTTGCTCTATGAATACTATGTATTTTTTGCCCAGATGTACATGGTACTTACTGGTTTAGATCTTGCTTAGTTTTTAAGCAAGTGTGAGGCAGTTAAAAAGTAAAGAAAGTGACCAACGTTTTTTCCTACATTAATTTTGAAGAATCTAGTCAATAAAAATTGGCTCATATTAAAAAAATGTTGCCTTTTTCTTAGCAAAACCAAGGCAGGTGCTTGTGCCATTTTCACAAATCCACCAAATCTGAAGAGGACAGCCAAATGCAGGCATGATGAGGAGACTGATCATGCTGAGTCAAGCTCTAGGAACACTAGGGTAAAGTTTATTGTCTTGGAAACTGCACAGCTCATCTCCTGATTCTGCTAGTTAATCATGACTAAAAAGTTACAGCAAACAACCCCAGAATTTGTATTGAACAGTGGTGGAAATCACTTAACATAGATATTGCTACTTCATTTTAATTTGTGGTGTGAACTTTACTCACTGTTCCAGTGTGCTCTTTGTTCTGTTGACATATGGTTTGCTTCCTCTTTTTCCTATGTGTAGTGGACAACTAAGCAGTTTCCTCAGGAGCTATACACAAACAATAAAGTTGGCTGGCTCAGTTATTGTTAGAATTGAAAAAAGGGAGATTTATTTCCTTCTGTACAGATTGCTTTTTTTATTGTGTGAATGCAATGAATTGTATAGATGCTAAATTATATATAGTGGTGGTGGCTCTATTTTTTAATCATTTAAAGTCAAGTGTCAGAGAATCATAGAATGGTTTGGGTTGGAAGAAACCTTAAAGATTATCTAATTCCAACCCCTCTGCTGCAGGCAGGGACACCTTCCACCAGACCAGGTTGCTTAAAGTCCCATCCAATCTGTCCTTGAATACAGGTATATTGTCTATGATAGCTGTTCATATATAAACCATTTCTTCTCCATAGAGCATCTTCATAATGGGTGGTTGAACAACCTTGGAAATAAAACATGTATACATGTTGAAAAAATATGAAACACTGCTGTTGTTAATAATACAGTTCACTTTGCATTTCAGTACATGTAAACTTCTCTCCATGTTTGGAACAAGGATTGGACATGAGGAATTTTTTACATTGGTTATGTGTCAGTTCCCCTTCTCTTAAGAATCACCCAGAATTTGGACAAGTGTGAGTCTCCTATATGCAGTTGCACTTTGTATGTAGTCAGTAAGAGCTACGTGGGTTGCTGTGGGTGTCTTAGCAGGTTCCTCATTTTACCTGTGCCTCCTGGCATACAGGTCATGCCTGGACTGGCCTTTGAGCTGAGAAGGAAACTTCTCTGTTGAGAGACCATCCTTCACCTTTTGCTAGTACCAAGCAACTAAAAGGAGAACTTGTCCAATTTGAAAGCAAGAGCCATACATGCAAAAGGGGAGAAAGAAGAAGATGCAGCTCAAAGGCAGGCAAGAGAGGGAGTGAGTGTCTCCTCTGGGAGCTGGGGTGAGAAGGAAGCTTGGATAGGCTGACCAAGAAAAATGAGATGCTGAACAGAGAGCTGAGAAACAGGACAATGTGGGCATGGTTTATGGAGAAGATTTGTAACAGGTTACAGTGGGGCAGGGTGAGGACCTTGGGCCTAGAAATGAATGAAATTAGGTAGAGGAGGCAAGAAGAGAAAGGAGACTATTCGTCACAAAAACAGGGTGAAATCTGGGTAAGCAAAGCAATCACTATAAGGACTGGAGGTAGAAAAACCAATCTTCAAAGTTTTTGTTCTCCCAAATGGTAATATATTTTCACATCTTAGCAGAATATTACAGGTTTTCTCTTACATCCATATGTGCACAATGCATTTCAATATATTAAAAAGATGGAATGTTTAATTTGTTGTAGTTTGTATGTGCTATGCACATGTTTTTAACAGTGCAGGCAAGTGTGTGATACACCTGCTTTTGCTTTCTCCTTAGAGAACAATGTTTTTACCTTCTTTCAAGTAGAATCCTATAGTGACAGAAGCTATATTCCTAACCTCCTGGGAAGCAAATACCAGAGAACAATAGAAGTGTCTGTATCCTGATTGTGTGCAATCAAGGTAGAACAATTAAATTTACTCCATGTGTTCTGATGATGTCCCATTTAAATCAAGACAATATCTGCAGATTATCACTATGAAGAGCCTCCCAATATCAGTTTCTGGTATACTTGCATCTGTTCAACAGAACTTAAAATGAATTTGTATAAACTAGAAATAAAACTTAAAAAAAATAGCAAAATAGGCTTCATCTGGGATCACAGCAATTTAGAGATGGAATATGTTTTGTTATTTTAAAACACTTATGGTTGCAGAGGAGCACTTATCCAAGAGGCTGAAAATTTTGCTTATTTGAGGTATAATGTATGTCAAGAATATTAAAGCTAATATCTGTGTTTTGAAGCTTTGTATACTTAATGTTAGCTAAAGATACCTTGTCAATTGTTGGTGTGGAAAAGGAGTTAGCAGCAAGATAGTCTCATTTTCAGAGGATACTTTATTGATTGAGTTGCTACAATTTTGAAGGGAACTCAGAAGATCAAGGAAGCAAGTGAATTAGCTTAATAAGGCTAAAACCTACAGATGACATATACAGTTTGATAAATAATTAGATTAAGAATAATCTAGGCATTCCTGTGTTTTGATACTAAATGAAATTTTAAATTAATTTTAAAAAACCAGACGTGGTGTATACTGCTAGTTATAAAAACAATCAAAATGTTAAAAATTTTAAGTTGATGTAAAAATAGAATGCTCTATAGCTACTGCATAAATCCAATGTATAGTCTTCTCTGTTGTGTGTCCTGTTCAGTGAGAAGAAAAAGATGCAGTAAAAATAGATAGTGGAGCTTTTTCATTTCTCTAGGAATTTTCATATGAAAACAGCTTTGGGGGTTGAATGATAGACAATGTGAGAATGACATATAATGTTATGTTTTAGTATTTAGAAGGTCTAATCTATACCTTTACGTGATACATAAAGCAAGATAAATTAGTCAAGTTGGCAGGCAACAAACCTTCATTCTATATTTTTATCACCATGCCCTGTTAAAACAAGGAATCACAATGTTCACAAAGCTAAAAGATTGGTGACTTACCAAAAATTGGTTGTATTAGATTTTTCCGTTTTCATTTTTATATATGTGTGAATGGGAAATTTTGCATATTTACTGTTCAAGATTTTTAAATGCTTCCAATTAAAAAAACAAAGAAACAAAGAAATAACTCTTCTAAAACCTTTCTCATTACCTTTTGTGAGATCCTAGCATTGCTCAACATTCAGCTCAACAGTAGAGCTGAAGAATACACCTGAATACAAAATGGGTCTAGTAGACACAGTTACCAAATTAAGAAAAGATAGAGGGGGAGAAGGTAGAAAAATAGAGAACATACTAATTGGCATGACAACATGTAGTCCTGTAGGACTCATACAGCACTTAGTATTTTATATGGAATGACAAATTCAGTACAGTTCCTGAGAGAGTGGGAGAGAGACAACAGCCTTGCCACACTTCCCTGTCACTCCCAACTGTAAAGAGGCACGTGGACAAGCCAAAAGCCAAAGAATGAAAGTAATTGGTTTGCTATAAGAGTTACAATTGATTAATTATGCTCTGCTGAGAGTGGCTGTTTTGGAGGCTTTCATTGCAAAGCCAGCACTAATTTTTTCTTTCTTTAGTGTCAGGCACACTCTAGCCTCCATTTCCTTCTGATAGAACAAGTGCTTTTTAAATGGAGGAGTGCATCTTTCAACTTGAATAAAAGGGTTGTTGTGCAGTGTAGCATTTAGCAGATGGGCTTAGAGAATCCAAACCTACCAGTAGTCTTTTATTTTACACGAGGAAAGGCTTTGCCATTTTAAATGGCTCTGTTTGCTACATTCCCTACTAAGCACAGTAGTCAGATGTTGTTCTGAGGAATCGGGCAGCTTAGCTTCCAGTGACATTGATTACACTCAACAGTGAGAGCATGAGAAAGAGTGGTGGGTGGAGAAGTGAAAAGGCAGTGTGAGGCATTTCAGGGAGGAGATTTGCACTCTAGCAGTTGCATGTGGGTGACAATCCCTCAGAGAAAGAAATTTTACTCTGAATTGGTGCAGAGTTGAATCTTCTGTGCTCACTTCAGGTTCAATCTCCATCCCTGCAAACTACCAGTGCAGCCTGTAGTTAAATGTGCATTTACTTAAAATGAAAAGAAAATAACAGTAGCAAGAAGCTGCATTTTTAGCATGGAGCTCTGATTTCACAGAGACAGACTCTGGCATGTTAATCCCTGGCATAAACGGGTGCTATTCTCAATGACAATGCTAAGCCTGTTTACACATGGGCTGAGCTAAACCCAAAGATGACACACAATGCTGTTCAAAATAATTCATTTAATCCCTTTTGAATTTTAGCGATCTAACAACCAGAGATGTTTGTGTTAAGAAAAGTTGATATGAAAAAGCTGTCATTGTCGCTGACCATGACTTTCTCTGACATAAAAATTACGACAGTCATTATCTAAAATGTCATCTTTTTATTCAAGATTGAATATTAGTGAATTGAATAAATCCTCCATAGGATAGTTACCAAACTCTGAAATAAGATCTGCTTTTTAAATCAGAAACAGTCTGAGCTAGCTTATACAAAGAAAGAAAAACCAAATCATCCTGGCAGTAAGTCTACATTTTATTTTACCAAAGTTTATGAGGAATCAATACAATCAACAAGAACCTTGGTTTAGTTTCTTTTTCTTTTACATGTACTTATTTTAAAAGCAAAAGAAGGACAGATGGAAAAGGAAGCTGCATGGTACACAGTCTACAAAACATGCAAGTATTATTATATCACTTAAGATATTTAACAAGCTACTAAATCACACTCTTCTTCTTGCATCAATTGCCTGCAGGCAGAATATCAGAAACAGTAAATATTTATTTTACTTAGAAACAATGTTAGTAAAAGGCCTCAGGGTTTAATCTGAAAAAAAAAAAATCTTTGAATCTTTGACCCATAAATTTCCAATATCATTTATGTCAGTTTAAGTCCAGAAGACTCTCAAAGTCTCTAGAGCTTCTTCAAGATATTGCCTAGTTGCTCACAATTGGAATCCAAGTTAATGGCGCCTGCTTTGGTTTTGGTCGGAGTAGAGTTAATTTTCTTCACAGTGGCTGGTAGGGTGCTATGTTTTAGATTTGTGCTAAAAACAGTTTGGTTATATAGAGATGTTACTGCTGTTGCTGAGCTGCACTTGCACAGTATCAAGGCCTTTTCTGCTTCTTGTACTGCTTCACCAGTGAGAAGGCTGGGGCTGGGGTTGCACAAGGATATGGGAGGGGACAGAGCTGACACCAACTGACCAAAGGGATGTTACAAACCATGTAGTGTCATGCTCAGCATATAAATCTGGGGACAGCAGGAGGGAGGGGAGGACATTTGGAGTTACAGTGTTTGTCTTCCTAAGTCACCATTGCATGTGGTGGAGCACTGGCTGTCCTGCAGATGGCTGAGCACGTGCTGGCCCGTGGGAGGTGGTGAATGAATTAGTTCTTTAGCTTTGCTTGTGTGCACAGCTTTTGCTTTACCTATTGAACTGTCCTTGTTTCAACTCATGACTTCTCTTGCTTTTGCCCTCATGACTCTCCCCCACTCCACCAGAGTTAGTGAGCAAGTGGCTTGGTGGTGCTTAGTTGCTGGCTGGGGTTAATCCATGACAGGGCCTAATACTACCTGTAAGGACAAAATTGCAAACATTAAAGTACAAAAATACTTTATTCGCTACGCTTACTTTGTTTAAGGCTGAAATTTGGTTTGCTCACATATGTGTTTATTTTTTGTGTATGATATTCAGAATTTTTTATTCTACAAAATTCTGTAGTAGGTAATAAGTTTTATGAAACTTAATAACAAACCAGATAAGCATGATTGAGTAAGATAAGTGATTTGTAATAAAATCCTTAAGACATGTTCATATTTGTTGTTTTTCTCTCAAGTACTTGAGAAAGTATGTGAGAGAAAAGTATGCCTATTCTTAAACTTAAAAGACCTTTGAAGTCCACAATAACAAAGTTTGTGAAGATAGGAAAAAAAAACCAATAAGGGAAAAAATGGCGCTTTTTTAATGCATTGTCAGAAAATGTAAATGCATATTTATATTTTCCTGTGTTTTTCCATTTCACAGACATTGTGTTATTTCATTACCAAAAGACTTTGCACAATGGTATGTGGTTCTAAGGAAATACCAGTAAAGCAATATAATCTAAACTTATATTATGCTTTGGGCTTCCATTTTTTCCCAATTGTTCATTCTCCTTTTTCTAAATTAGTTAATCAGATTAAAGAAGAAAGCAAACATGACAGTCTTTGGAAGTCACAGATAGCTGCAGGTAATGCAGGCAAATATTAGCTAAGTGTTTTTTTCTGGTGAACTTCCCTTTCCTATATGAGATCAATAATACAGAAGTCTTATCTGGTGTGTTACCAGCAATTTTTTTAGCAGATGTATGCTACAGGTATAGTTATGATACTTTATATAATTTTTATATTCTTGTTTCCAGATACACTACCTTCTGATTTATCTTAATAAAGATTAAAGTCTTTTGGAGACTCTGAAGTGGAGTGTAAGTATTACTTAGATATTGTAAGTATACATTACATAAGTATTACTGGTTGTATTCATAAAGTGAATAATAAAAAGTTTAACATAAACATGCATGTGTATCCATGTGTAACTACATGAACAATGACAATTTCAGGCCTCTTGGTTTTCATGCCCAGCTTGTTTGGTGATATCAGCAATGAACGTGCAAACTTTCCCCAGGGTAGCCTAGAGCAAGCTTTTTTATCTCTCCAATAGTTTCAGTACTTCCTCTTTTAAAAAAGAAAACAAAGCAAACCCACACCAAAACAGGTATTGCCAAAGATAAGCCTAAGAGGCTTAGATTATATGTATACATACATGTACATATGTATATGTGTATGTATAAAAATAAAATGAGAACATAGAGAACATCAGCAGGCTGAGAGGTAGAGAAATGGAAATTGGCTGGCATCCAAGTAAAGAAAGGTCCAGCTATGAGAAAAAAGAATTTTTTTAACAGGATTTTAACACAAGGTAAGAGAGAAAAGTTGTTCATTTAGAAGTTTTTCCTTAAACAAATGGTTGTATGGAATGAGTAGTAAAAGAAAAGTTAATAAAGATCTTTCTGTTCTTAATCTGGAAAAGTATACAAGCCATAACTTTCATGTTTGGACTTTTCAAGCACTTTTATGCAAGGGGCCTGCTGGGGATCCACATTCTTCTGCAGTCAGTATGGATGCTGAGTCATCAGGAAAACTGGCCATTTGGTTTTGGTTTCTAAATACAGAGGTGAACATTTGAAGCTCTAATCTGCTAACAGTGGACACTGGTATGCAGTATTGGTGACATGAATGATTTCATTCTTAATAGTGTTCTATCAAAACCAAAGCTGTGCTTGTATGACAAAAGCAAAAGCTGTGCTTGTACTCCTGAAGAACTATAGCTTCTATGACAAAAAAAAATTTAAAATTTAAAAATTAATAAAAGAAATATAGAAGAGCAACAAGTTTCAGTCTTTGAGAAGCATCAGAACCCTCTCATGGTAGCTTGTGTATCTTTGGCTATATGCAAAGGAGGTGGAACAAGTAGACTTCAGGGGAGGGAACATAAGAGCAACCTAAATTAAGGAAGGAAGCTTAGATTAAGCCTTAGAAGGGGTGAGTTTTGACTCTTTGATTGGGTTTTAGCTATTGTATTCAGGGAATAAGGAGTTTGTGGGAGTCTGCCTAAAAATTGTCAGTTTGATAATAGTATTATTGAATAATATTATCAGAGATTTATACTAACATCACCTTTGCAGCTGGTGTACTATACTAACATTCAGTACATAGATTGGTGTGGGTTTTTTTAAATTCTGATGAAGTTCTACACACTTGGTTTGTTTGGAAACTTTATGCTAGAGTAGGACCTTTGGCATTCAAAATGCTGTGACAGAATTAACACAGGCATTTTCACTTTCACTTTAGATAAATTCATATAATTCAGTATTATGCAGTAGGAACTCATTCTTAATAAAGCAAGCTTTTACATTGGTGGTTCAGTGTTTTACTCTGACAACGTTCTGTGCCTTCTGCATAGATCCTAGCTGAAGAGATGCTTGCTGAGTGCTTTGCCACCTGAAAATGTGGGGCAGGGAGCGAGAAATCCTGCCTGATCAGCACTAACATCAGTTTGGCTAAGCACATACATTGCTGGCAGGGCAGACCTCAGCCAGTGACTCACCCCTGGCTCTCTCTGCTCAAATCTGCTGCTGCAGAGCATGTGCAGCACAGGTGCCATCTCCCCATCCAGCTGCCAAGGTCTTCCAGGAAAGTGAGTCCTAGAACAAGCTGTGAGGTCCCATGGGTATTGTACTGGCAGGCCAGGTAGGGCCCAGGGGCACTCCAGTGCCTGGCTCTGCTCTGAGTGAAGCACATGCTTCATTATTTAGATTGCTTACAGTCCAAGTGGGCAAAACTCCTTGTAACTCTGAATTAAGGAAAGACTACCTAGTAAGTGAATGGCAGCAGAGGAAAGACTGTTTTGAGGAAAAATTGTTTTTTAATTTAAACTTTGTGTCAAATTTTCATCCTGAGTATACACAGTATGTTTCAAGAGCTATTTTGTAGGTGAAATAGCTGGGAATGGAAGTCTTTAACAGGATGTAAAAAACCTGTAGCTATGTTAAGTGACAAAGCTCTGGCCATTGCATCCAGCATGCAGTGCTTTTGTTCAGTGGCAGTTCATGTGCAGCTGATTCATCACTCAAAAAAACAGCCATTACCTTACTATAAGATGTGAGCTTCAAAATGAGGCTGTGCCCTCATTTTCTGTGAGAACTTAAATCAGGCAAAGTTTGAGGTTTTAGAAGTCAGTCGGCCATGCGTGAGTTATAAAGCCACAGCAAATTAGGAACTCATTAAATCTTGAAAATACCTGAAATTTATCAGTTTCCTTACAGCTAGTGTAACACTAAGATGATTTTACAACAAAAGGGGGTTTCTTGACAATATTATAGCAACATGATGAGAAGAATCTTTTTTTTGATTGAACTAGGGCAGAGGACTCTTCTGGCACTTGTGCTAAAAGGTCTGGCCCTAGCCATAAACATCTGTTGCTCTCATGGAGTTTCTCAGCAGCATATAGGTGGAGTCAAGGTCTCTGGGCTCCAGAAGATAAATGCCTAAGATGTGACCTACAAGTGTATTTCTGCTGTCAGTGGTAGATGTAAAGAAAACAAGAAAGTCCTGGTTTATTCCACCAGTAGAAAAATCAGTAAATGTTTATTATCCAGCCCATTTCCTAATGTTCTTTGGAAAAGACTGAATCCTTATTTCAATTATGCATGGTATGCTGAAGGTATCCATTTGGGACTTTAGTACTAGTTTCTATTATAATTATTTTGGGTGCTGCCTTTGCACAGACTGAAAACCATGATACATCTCTTTTTCTGACTTGAGCTTGTTACTGTTATTTGTCTATATTCTACTTACAACATTCCAAATACTAGTTATTTCATGTGTTCTACCATAAATATATAATGGTGAGGCCATGATATAATTGAAAAAATACAGAATACGGCTAAGGTGAGAGAGAGATAAGGAATGAGTTATTGATTGTCTAAAATATAGCCACAATTCCAGCTTAAACTCTTAACATTGTGTAACCAGTTATTATGTCTTGTTTGAATCTTATGTGAAAAAAATTCCATGGAAAATGCAAACTCTTCACTGTGTTCACAAAACTGCTAGTGCTCCTTTTTCCAGTTTCACTCATTGCTGTTAATTCTGACAATGCGGCCACATGACTTGTGGTGAAATTAAATTCCCATAACAAACGCAAGTTTGAGCTATAAAATGTACTTGTGACTTTCTCTAATGACTGTGCCTTGCCACCAAGGGCCTACAGCACCTTACTGGTCAGTGACTATTATTATACACAAATAAAGTCCCTTTTGTCAGAACACCTCTATTATGACACTTACAGTATAATATGACATGTTTTCTTTCATGTGATTCCTAGGATGACCCTGTCTCAAATTTGACAGAACAAATATTGTTCTCACTCTCAGGAATCAAGTAAAAGTTTTGCCACAAACTTCACTTAAGACAAGATCTCATAATAAAGAAATTTCATAGTCAGATCTAGAACTACTATGCATAGCTTTTCAGAGATCTTTTGACACTTCAGTGAGTGTAATATCAAGAGTTGTTGGGCTCTTTTGGCAAAATGAAAAGGAAAGAAAAAAATGCTGCAGTTTGAGTCTATCTGTACATTGCTGTGTTGTCAGGCCTGCTCTTTAAATTACTTTTTGAGTTTTTATAGGGAATGCTTTAATAAAATACTAATATGGAATGTTCTGTTCAGCAGTCACAGAAAAGAGGCAGTCCAGAGTCTGTATCTGCTCAATACAGAAAAGGCCCATAACAGAAGCAGCAGAATGACTTAATATGGAGAATTTTGAAAAAGGAAACTAAGCTATTCTGCATTCTCATTTATTAGACAGGGAGCAGGAACTGAAGAGTAACCTTTAAGGAACTCAAATTGCTCCTGAATAATTTGCATTTAGAAAGGATGTTCCTTTCATGTTCAATTGGTTTATTGAATCCATGCTAGATTCCTGTAAATGCTACACAGGTTTTGCATCTCCAGTATTTTGCCTAAATGAAAGGCTAACCTTTGGAATCTGGCTTGGCTATATTACATTTATGTTTAGTCTAATAGAGGTGAAGAAAGTCATTGAACTGAATGGCACAAATTTTCTTGGTCCTTTGGAAGCAGCTTTAACAACAATCTCACTTGGATGTTCAGAGTGACAGGAATTAAAATCATTCCTGTACACAGGAGCATCCTTCTACTTTAAACAGCCTTCACAAATTCATGTTTCAGTAATCTACAAGGGCAGAGTGTGGTGCTGAAGGAGGAAAAGCTGAATATACTTTTCATTCCTGTGAGAAATTAAAAAGAAGGCAAGTGCTTTGGGTGGTGAGCAAGTCTGCCTTCATTTTGATTCTACTAGTCTGCCATAAGGAAACTTCAAACAATGTTTATTTTACTGAACAAAGATATTTTGAAAATGATTGTCTTAAGGAGCTGTGAGGTTGGTGTGAATGTGGATAGAGGTAATTTTGTTCCTTTAGTGTACAGTATATGTTGACAGTAAATTCTTCCTGCAGACAGTGGTTATAAGAAATTTTGCCTTGGGGGTTACACAAAATACTGTATTGGAAGTATAAGAGAAATCTTGCTTTTTATGTGGGACTTCTTAATAATACAGCTATTTCAGTCTCCTTCTGCTTCAGCCTTTGTGTATAGATCTCTCGGGTATCTTGTACAGTCTTTATGGACAAGATAGTATTTAACAAGGTGCTTGAGACTTGTAATATTTTGGAATTTGTGATTTCTATGCAAAAGCAAAATCATATTGAAATCAGACAGGAATCTAATTTGTGAATTACACTCAGAAAGTGCTTTGTGGAAAAATACCCAAATCAGCAATAGGGAATAGATATTTGATATTCTATTTAATATACTCAGCATTAGACACATCAGATTGTAAGTAGCATTTTTGAGTTTATTCCTAGCAATAAGTACTTGTTTGTATTAAGGCAGGGGGATAGTTTGGTTCTCATCCTGAAAAGCAAGAAAAAGCTAATGTCTTTGTGGACTCTGCACTCACACTGTCTTTAGGGGACCTTAGCAATAACAGTGCAGTTGCTCTTTCAGCTGGAGTCTGGGATGTCCTGAGTTATTCTGAATGTGCATTAGCCTCAGTTATTGGCACCCTGGTCCCCAGATGGAATTTTTTCTTCCACTCCTCTGCAGCATTCCTTGTCAAAAGGGCCACTCTTACCCTTTATCACATGACAGTAGAAGGGCTAGAGTTTGGAATGACAGTACTGAAAAGTGAAAACTTCTATGAAAGAGGAATCATAACTTTTTCCCAAAACATCCCTATGTAATCTTTGCTTTCATTTTGTGAATCCCATGACAAGAAACTATCCAGCAAACACTTTAATATTGCTAAACATCAGGAGTAAATAACAAGAGCTATGGATAAGATAACCACCATAATAAAGGTTGACTAAAAAAGCCATATATAAACAAAGGCTTCTCAGACAACCTGGATATTTTGTACACGTCCCATCAGCAAAAATAGGCATGGCATGGCTGCAATCCTTGAGTTCAGTACAGCTGCTAAACTGTAATTGGTCATGAACCTGTGTAAGAAGTTGTCCCACCCTGGTGAATAATCATCTAATCTCACTCATTGTTAACTCACTGCTTGCTCATGGTTGTGTTAGAGTGAAGGGGATATGGTAACATGCACAGCAGTAAGTTTGGCACTGAACATTTGCAGCTAAGACTGAAGAGTGCTGTGTATTCTCAGAGATGGAGGATAGATGGAGGATACAGCTCATCTATCTTCTGTTCTTTGCTCTACCTATTCAAAGAATAATAAATTGGTATCAGTATTCTGCTCTGTTTTTTCCAGGCACTCCAAGAACAAGATTTGAAGTATTTAAGAGATCTACTAAAGCTCAGAGATAAAACATAGGTCATCTAGATCAATGGACTTTCTGCAGTAAGAGCAAAGCTTGACCATGACAATGTTTTCTTTGGAAACAGTTCAGCTCTGTCTCAGAAACCACAGATAAGAAACATAAGTATCCATATTTGTGTGCATGTTTGTGTAAACCAAAATAAAAATTCCAAAACAAAGCAAGTTCACTTGCTTCTTCCCAGCTCCACAGAATCCACAGAGAATCACAGAACTACATAGGTAGCTGTTGTGTTGCTTTGGGCATGCCTGAGGTGTGGTCAGGAATCAATATAGAAATACATTTTAAAAAGAACGGAGAAAAGAAACTAATATGCAGAAATGTCTTGCTGCTATTTTGTTTGCCTCTAAATGTTGCTGTAAATAAATGAGTATGTGCAATTGGCCATGGATTATCCTTTATACTAAAAACTCAATTTGGAACAAGTTTTACAGCATACTTCGTAACTTCTTTGGATTTTTAAAACTTTTTAATAACTTGGCATATGAATTTATGAGTGTACTGTCGTACTGTCATCAAAAAGAAGATCAAAATAGTGACTAGAATAAGTGAAAAGGAGATAGAACTGGCACAAAATCTGTTCGGAACAAAGAAGTTACCTTTATTATTCAAAGTACAACTCCCGTTGGGAACTTGCCTAGGTATCATATAAATCATGATGGAATAGGTCCTCTAATGAAGGACCATTATGATGGGAAGCAGGTAGTCTCCATTTGAAATAAAAAGCTAGGCACAATTATAGTGGTTGTTAGCGTGCAAGCAGCTAAAAGAGCCCTGTGTGTTATTAGGCACTTACCCTTACTACCTGAAGTGGAATTGTCTGATAGGAAAATTGAGTGGGACTTTCTGTGGAAAAAAATGCAAATTGTGTACAAAGTTGTGTGTATGAGTCTTATGACTGATTTTAGTGGTTTAAGTTTTCTTGGTAATGAAAGAAGTATTTTGCCTCTTCCTGAGGTCTGTAAGCTTTATTAAGCACATGCATGACAAGTAATCTGATAGCAAACTGTCTTCTTTGCCTCCTTAGTCCCTTAAACGTTGACTCAAACCCTTCATCTGAAACAGGCATTGCTTTCACTGTTGTTTCTATGACAGATGAATATGAATGGTGAATCTATCTTTGGAAGGCAGAAGATGAGATGTATTGTCTTTTAGTGGTCAAGTCTGATAGACATCCTTTTTTATGTGTCGAGTCTTATAAAAGATTTTTCAAAGTGAAAATAAGTTTTCCTGAGAGAGAAAGATAAGAAATAAAGGATTAGTAACTCCTACTGTGAAATTCTAGCCCTATTTCTAATGCTAGGTTAATAGTTGGAATTTGGGACCCTAAAGGCCTATGATTCTAATGAGAGATTTGCTCCTGACTTCAGGATGATCACAGTTTTATCCTATGGTGCAGTTGGGCGTTCCTAGGAAAGCTAATGTATAAAATACAGCCTCTGCCAGCACATCATGAATGCAACATAATGGGAAGAGGATAACATTGAATGATATCCATAGCCAATAATAGCTGCTGTGAGCATCCTGTCAATCAGTCTATTAAGGTTAGTCACCAGCTTGATTAATGACATGGAAACACTGACTCTTTCTCTGAATAGTGTCTGAGTGCCTCCTGCCAGAGCAATGGAGATCACCTTCTGCTGAGCTTATACATATATACAGGAATAGAGCCATTATGGGTTCTTCAGTGCATTGTGTAATAGCCCCTTCCAAATGAAGGGGGCTCTGAGACATCATTCAGTTTATACCTGCCTGTGTTTGTTTGCTCATGTAAAATCAGCTGACTCTCAGACCAAGGGGTGCCTTGTAGCTTTAAGCTCAGCAGTGGCTGTAGTCTGTGTTAGGGAATTTTTCTGTCACTATAAAAGAGAAAACAAGACTCATACTAAAGATGGCCCTAGACTTTCTTTGCAATGATCCTCCCTGAGAAACTTGAAGTTTCTTCATCGCAAATGGGAAAACACTTTAAGAGATGTGTGTACGTGGTAGAGAGAACTTGAGAAGTCAAGAAAAAAATTTCTTTGAATAATTTCCAAAAAGTGGGAAAGAATTATTTATATCAAACCAGGAGGAAACAGAACAGCAGTGTGAGGGGACAGAGTCCTTTTACTGTCTGAAAGTACTGAAAGTTTTACTCAAGACTGGGCAAAGTTCTGCATTGTGGTATTAGATGCCAACATCCTGAGATACTCAGCTTGGCACAGTGAGACCATTTCATTGCTTCATTTCATGCTAGTGTGTTTCAGGCTGTGTGCTAAATATGTCCAGAACCTGGCTTTTTATTCTTTGTGCAATAGATTAAATTCTCCTATTTTGACAGGGAATATCTTTAGCAGTATGCCCTGAAATGCCTTAGGGATTCAAGCTGTCCCTTAATCAATGCTGCAGACAATGCAGTTTTGATTTTTTTTTCTCTAATATATAAACTATGACACTAGATTCATCCTGGCATACATCTGTCAGACCAGACTGAAAGCATTCAGTTAGAGCCACTTCATTACCAGCACAGGGCCAACAAATAGGGAACAATCTAAAAAAAGGGGATTGAAATATAGCATAGATGAGAAATATATCCCAAAATAAGGTCATAATGGAGGATATAAATTGCACAGCAATCCAGACAGAAACAGGACATCCTCAAAATATGCTACAGCATCTGCATACTGATACTGACTTTTACAAATATGCAACAAATATGGATTGTTTGTGAAATGAACTGCTATGGGTCAAGATGTAACATAACAGAAGAAAACAACTTTGCAAATACAAATATTTGTTATTAGTGGACAGTAACTGCTTCCTACTAAAATTGGCAAGAATTATAAACCCAACCCCCTTTAGTACTTATTGGAGAATGAGAAGGCTAATAAGAGAGTGAAGCAAAAAAACTCTTCTGCCTTCTAGAAAAATCAGCAAAGCTAGACCATAATAAAGAATACTCTAGTGTATTGAGAGCTGTTGGGCTGCAGATCCACCACTAAAAATCTCCAGTGCTTGATACTGAACCAAGAAAAGAAAAATACAAAACGAAAAATCCTGCATTGGCTGAAGGACATGCAGAATTCTTTCCCATCTGTATTTGTTGTGATTGTTAATACTTGTGTGAAACACTGCTGGACTGCCATACAGCAAATTACAAGCAAGAGATGAACGTGTCTGGTTTCATCTTCGAGCTTCTTTGATAAGATGCAGGTAAGAGTTAATGTCATCTCTATATATTATGACATGTTTAACATCTGCTATTTCTTTCTGTGTTTGCTTGCATTTTCAGTCCTTAACTTATGACCTTTTCTTTTTTTTTAATTTAGCCATTGATTACACCCCAGAATAAGTGATTCATTTGAACTGCAAAATCCCTATTTCTTGTGGTACTAATAAGCATTGTGCCTACTGAAAGCTGTAGCAGAAGAGAAAGGGAGGAGGCCTAACAGGCTTGACCCTATCTTTTGTCTGTGTTGCAGCAAGGGGAGAAGGAAAGATGTATAGGAATTGTCTTATCATTGTGCACATATATACATGTACATAAGCATTTTTATTTGTTTATCTAATCTCTTGGAGGCTTTTTTAATGCCTGTCTTAATCCTTTGTTCTTGAAGTAAGCAAGGAAAAACTATATGACAGGCATCTAATTTTTTTCTTTCTCAAGAACAGCTAGTGTCCCTTGTGATGAGAAGAAAATGGGACTCTGTGGAAAGCTAAATTTCAATTCACACATCAAAGGGCAGTTTCTGGTGCTTTGCCTATAGCTAGGGTTTAACTGAGTTGCAGGACTCTGGGTATTTTGTGTTTTCCTATAGGCTCACTTGCTGCATTCTTACCTCTCCTACTTTTCTGCTCTTCCTCTGCTTCTCTGAAGAGGACAAATGAAAGCAGTATAATCTTGTTGAATATGGTTCTTGCTGATGAATTAGATGAACAGCTGCTGGGAACAGTCTAGGAATACAATTTGGTGAAAAAAAGAGATGAGATACAAAAAAATTCCCTTATGATGCTGATGCCATTCATTCTATATGCAGTATTATACCATATTGGTGGAAAAATGGGAAGGCCTAAAACTCAATTTCACTTCGAGCTGGTTTAAAAAGAAGCAATTCTACAAACATTGCAGCCACAAAACCATATATTTATAAGCACAGACTTTTACTTTGCAGGTAGCAACTGCACAGCTGTATACATTTGATTTTTGCATGCATAAGAACTTACTTTTACAGGCACAACTATTGTACTTTCTTCTCAGTATTACCCAAACAGTTATGGTAATTCTTACATTATGTAGTTCATCTCTTTTCTTTGTGCTTTAAACCAGGTTGGGAAGGGGGAGAAAATCCTACATTTTGGCACACAGGACAATCAAAAATCCAATCCAGAAAATGGAAAAGTCATTGGTGTGTCAGCGTTCCTGCAATATCCTCCAGCTCGCATTTTTGCATTGTAAAAACCCAGCATGCAATTGTGGGTTAAGATTGGAAATTAAAGCTAATCTCTTCAGTTGCCTTATGAATGTTACACACCAAGTGAAGCAATAGCATTTTCCTTTCTTGTCTTGCTACTTTAGTGAATTCTTTCACAGTTCTTTTTCACCTAGCAGAGTCTGGGAAACACACAGAGAATTAAACACACCTGTCTACAGAAATGGGAAAGAAATACATTAATCTTGGATCAATTACCATTTAGTGTAGTTCTAATAATTCACATATTTTGGAAAGGTTGATGGGGATCTTGGTAATATAGAGCCTGCTAAAGCCTTTGGCCACCTGTCCAATATTTTGAACCAGATGTCTGTGGTTTACTGACTTGTTTCCTTTCATCCTACTGCAGGCCAGTAGTAGGAGTTGGATTCTTTTCTTGATTGGTGAGTTTAAAATAACTGAAAACCTTCTTATGCTATGTACATTTTGTAAACTACAAGCTTGGTCTGAAAACATAACCATTTTAGAGTTTTAGGCAAGTAATTTTAAATAAATAATTTAAAATATTATTCTGGAACAGAATATTTTTCATGCTTAGAAAAATGAAAGAGGCCTTCATGATAGGTACAAGAAGTGGAAAAAGAAACATGTATTTTTAAAAATTAACTCTTAGAAATTAACTAAAAGTTTAATAGTAGTCATGAAGATTTCAACATAAATGATGTTTTGGTTTCTTTAACAGGGATTGCATGAGTTCTTGGGATGGAAGTGTCATCACATCAACTGTAACTATAACTTGACACTCAGTGCATCTATGCACGGGCATAGCTTGATATTATCTGCGTCTCAGTAACAGTGATACCTAAAGCTACTGTGGATAAACACAGGTTTCTGATGACAGCATCTTAGGTACAGGAGAAAAGCCCTTGTGCAGTTTGTGTTTATAATACCATCATATCGCTGAGGTGCTGACAGAGCTGCATTCACAGTTTTTCTGTGAGTTGTTTTTCTGTATTTCACATGTCACTTCTCTTCCTTGATGAAAATCATTGATATTACTTCACTTTAAATAATGACATTAAGAATTAACATCATAATAACTTCTAGTACCCTGGTTATTTTAAAAGAATTCAAAATCTCAATTTGACTTCTTAATGGTTGTAAAAGGTATGTTTTGGACAATAGAATTGTATTTTAAGAAATAATTTAATTAATAAAGAATAATTATTTTTGACACATATATGTATAAAAAGTGCTAAAGCTAGTTTTCTTAATTTTCCTTTATTTTCTGAATTATTTTTTATTTTATGTGGACGTTTGTTTTATTTTACTACGGCCTTGGCTCCCCAGTTGTAACAGTGGTACTGCTTAATCTGTAGCAACCAAGTTAAATGAAACAGGTTCTCCAGTCATGAAATCATTACAGTGAAAAAAAAAAAAACCAAACAGGAGGTCCAGTCTATCCCTGTTGTGGCAGGAAATGGGTAACTAGGTCATCCCTGACAGATGTTTGTATAGGCTGCTGTTAAAAACCACAAATGAAGGGGATTCCACAACCTCATAAATCTATTCTATCTAATCTAGACTTCAGGTTGAAAGGATTTTTTTTGTTGTTATTGTTTGATTTTTTGTATTTGGACTACTCTTCTTTGATGCAAATTAAGCAGATACTTGTTATAATTCAGGTGTGCACAAAATTCTGTTGACCATGACTTTCTGTATGCAACCTTTTTTATGAAATTTACACCAAGTCTTCCTTTTTCTGAGGAAACAAAGCCTCATTTCTTCAACCTTTTCTTGTAAGTCATGTTCTCAAAATATCATTCTTGTTGATTTCATTTCGACTCCATCCAAATTGCTGAAATTGTTCTTGGAGTGCATTGCCCAAAATTGCACAGAATGCTCCAGCTGAGACCTCAGTGGCACTGAAGATTGCAAAATAATTAGGTCCTGCATCTCACAATCTGCACACTTCCTAATACGTCCTGGAACATGAAATGCTTTTCTGCAACATCATCATGTTGACTCATATTTAGTTTGAAATCCACTTGAACCTTCCTATCCTTCTTTCCAATCCTCTTGTCTTGTTAAAGCATCATCAGGTTATATTAATATATTCTGTTTTATTTTTATCAATTTCAGTCTGTCTACTATGAGCTTATTGCAGTTGTAGTTGTAGTTTCTCACATTATCTAAATATTTTGGATTCTGATCTGCTTACCTGTGTTTGCAACCCCCTTCCAGGCTTTTTGCAAATTTTACAAGTTTACTTCCTTTTCTGTTTTCCAAACTGTCCAATGAAAAATTGAGTCGAATAGGATGGATGAGAAGTCCTTGAAGGGTGTTACTGCAATGCCATCCTGCTCTGTCAGAAAACTGTTAAATAAATACTTCTTGGGAGAAATACTTAACTACTTGCGTGTCAACTTTTACTTGACTTTGTCTACACCATTTTTTGTATTGCAGGTAAAATTAGAGAGGACCCAACTAAAGGCTTTGTTAAAGTACAGATACTGCTTCCTTCTTATTCAGTAGGCCTGCTGCCCTTTCTAGGAAGGAAACTGGAGAGGTTTGACACAATAATGATCCTAAGATTACATTTTAAAGCCTTACTATCTAATTGTTTTCTATCACATTGTTCTCTTCATGCCTATACACTAACTGCCTAATAACCTATGACAGTATCTCTCAGAGATGCATGGTTATTTATGAGAGGCCAATGGCATTTTGTTTCCTAAGGCAGTATTTTCATAATTTCTACTCTTCTTGGACCTCTCTTGCACTTCATGAATTCTCAAAAAATCCAAACCAAAACAAAAACCTCCTCCAGAACACCCTCCCCCTGCTCCCATCCCAGAATCCTCATACAGAGATTATTTTAAGTGCTCCAGGGTAATTTTTAGCACATTTTTTTGTATGGAAACACAGTTTATATGATCCCACATGTGACCAGTCAGGCCACTCCATGCCTTTTGAACTTGTTGCTTGCTCTCCAACTCAAGTGGACCAAGTAGTTGTGGTCTCAGAGATACCACATTTCTACAGATTTTGTGAAAATAAGCAGGTAAATAGAGAGCCTTCCATGACAACAAGGAATTCAGTGTAAATGAAAACCTGATATCAGGTACTGGAAAAATCACAGAAGAATGTTATGAATATTCCAGCCATAAATTTCAGTCATATTTTTTGATCTGGGCTAATACAATCAGGAGACACAAGAATACAGAGGCCAGCTTTATCCACTGCTTTCTGAACTACACCTTTAAGCCAGCAGGATTGGAAACTGGCATTTCTTAATATTACTTAACACATTTCTTCACTTTTCTAGTCTGTGTGTCTTAGACCTTTGTTAAAATTATTTGCTTTGCATGTCTGACACTAAGATCTTTTGTAGACACATTAGGCAAATAACTTTGAATATTTCAGAATTCTTTGTGTCGCATTATTTGCTGTCTTTTATTTAGATCCTTTCCTAGATTAACTCATATAGCCTCTTAGCCTTCATCCTTTGTTCCTTGTGTGAGTTTACTATTCTTTTAAACTAATTTTTAGTCATTGGTTCTTGTTTTTTCAGTGTTTTGCGTGATTCCTTCCTGTTTTTCAGTTAATCAAATAGCTCCTGATGAAGCCTTGCTGTTCTGCTTTAGTGCTTACTTTACATCAGGGTAGTCTGCTGTTGTGCCTTTAATACACCTCTTTCAGTAACTCTTGGCTCTCCTATGCTCCTGTTTCCTTATGAATTTCTTCCAAAAGATCTACCCACTCGTTCATTCCGTAAGCCAAGAAAAATCCACTTTTGGAAAGCCATACTCTTTCTGTCACTCTATGCTTTCTTTGGCATCATTAATTTTATTGTTTTGCGATCAGTTTCATATTTATATCTTCCACCTTTGTCTCATTAAGAAGAATTAACCGATGAGCTAAATATGCAAAGCAGCCTTTCCCCTCTTATCTCCTCAACTGTCTGAAATCTCAGTACCCTGAAAGGAAGGTTGTTCCAAATCTGCTGACTATGGGGCTGTTATTTTTTTTTTTTGGAGGTGTGTTTGGACAGAACAAGGGATAGGACACTGAACTGAGTGGGTATCAGAACAGTTGGAGCAAAGCAGCTCCCCTATTCCCAGCACAGGGGGCATTGCAGAATGATACAGCAGACCAGCTCATCTGGAGCTGGAAGGGAACAGAGGCAGAAAATTTGTAATTATGATACTGTTATTTTAGCATCTAATATTTAATCATCTGTCAGGCTTGTTGTTGGTGTTTTGTGGCCAAAATTTGAAGGTCTTATTCAACAATTACAAAAAAAATCCCAAACCAACAACCCTAAACTGGTAAGACTTCTGCCTGAGAAAAGCATCAAGAGATGCCCCATTGCTATTGGAAACCATATACAGACATGGCTCTCTGCAAACACTGTCTGTCTCTAATGGCTTAAAATCAAAGGCAACAAAATAAGCTCCAGGCAAGACAGATACTTCAGGAAAGAAGATATAAGGTGTAAAGAGTGAGACAGAACTATGAAAGATGTGTGGGAAAGCATGAGCTTAAAAAAACATGGAGAAGAAGCCTGACAGATAAGAGGGTCCTGTTTACCTGAGAGCAGCATTGTAAAAGGAATAGTCTGAGTATAGAAAAAAATTGCAGGGAAGAGCAGACAAGTAGATTGCAAGGGACATGGGAAGAAAAGTAATATAATAAAATGAAAACAGACAGATGGGGAGAAAGAAAGTGAGTGTAGCATCCATCCAGATTTTTTTTTATTTCTTCATCAGGGAACATTTAAAACCAAATTATTTTTTATTAAAATGACATAAACAAGAAGATTGTAAAACTGTCCCAGATTCTGACTGGAATGTAGCTAATAATCAAAGTAGCTAGAGCTGGAGTCAAAAGGAACATTTCCATGGAAAAAAAAACTCGAATTCCATTTAATTTTTGTGTTTGGTTTGACAGGAAGTTGTTTGCAGGCTTCTTGGAGATTTGGAACAAAAATCATTACAGCAGAGGTGGATCACTGGATCTGACTAATGTTAATGATATTAAAGGTATAATAAATGCAGTTTACGACAATTACATAAATTATAAAAAAAGATTTGTCTTTACACACTTTGTGTCTAGTTCTTAAATGTAGGCTTAATGTGATAACATTGTTTTCATTTTAGCTTTTCTGCATCTTGATCAGCTGGTAGGGAAGATATTTTTGCTAGTATATTATTTATGCATGTTTCTGTTACCTTGCAACTCAGAGTTGCCAGCAAGTGCCATATTAAAAAAATTGTAAAGCATGTAGTGCAGTATATGGCTTAAGGATACAGCTCTAATTCAGTGAGCTTCAGAATTGATTTAATCGAGTTCAAAATATAAGTGTTGTTGCACTAAGCCAGTTTTAGAAAACTTTAACTAAACTTTAAAATTAATGTTAGTACAATTGCAACATTCCTATTTGCTCATAAATAGAAATGCTTTGTGAGAAACAGTTGCAGGAGCTGTTCCAATCTGAGATGGTGTTCTATCACAGCAATGCACTTGCTGTCACAGTCACGTGGCATTTTACCTTGTAGTTGTGCCAAAACTGCATTCTGAATCTTCTGACCTCCAGAACACAGACTGGAAGATTCTCGTCATTATCCCAACCCAGACTGGCCAGGAGCATGTTGGTCTGATCCAGGGAGGGTCCATACATGTGCTCAGCTGTGTTAGGAGAAGGAAGGACAGAGTGTTCGAGCTACAAACTTCCAGCATTCACCAAGACAGAAGACAGTATTTTTTTCTGTTATGTTTTTGCAGCATATTGCATTACATCTAACCTAGAAATGTCATAAATACATCATTTTGATGATGAAATAATTTCGGCATTTTCTGCTGCTATACCAGTGTGTCTGTTTAGTGGCAAGAATATTTTTCTACTATGCTAGTTAAATCAGATTGGCTGCTGGTGTTGGCATAGTTATGGGATGTGTGTAGATCTTTCTATATTTGGGGTAGGTGAGTGCATGTGTATACATATTATGTATAAAATTCATAAATACTGGTAAATATACAGTGAGGCATACTGTAAAAGCTTATGCTTTAAGAAAATACTGCTATGGGTCTATTATCCAGTGCTAGGCTGACAAGGAACTAACAAAGAATTTCAAACCTCCATTTCAATGGCATTACAAATAATTGAGGGGATAAATCAAAGGATGCTAAGTCTTGGTTGCTCTACTGTCTTGCCAAGTCCAAGGAGATGAAAGAAAGCTACATATAAAACAGATGGCAAAAGCATCAGAAGTAAAGACCCTAATGATCTCTGACTCCTGGCATTTCTCTGATTTGTAGCTGACAGATACTGATTTAAGTCTGGAAGCATATAGTTTAGAGCATATAGTTTACTACTCTCCAAGGATATTGTCATTTGTGTAACTCTTGACTTTCATTCCTAAAAGAACCAGCCTGCTAAATCAAGTTCCTCTTCTACATCTACTTCTTCCATTCATCTCATGAATTGGAGGCCTTCCTTCTAATTACTGACATAATTTTAAAAGGATCTTGTTTGCAACCTATATGTAAACATACGTTATTCATATAATCAGTTACCTGGCGTGGTCAGTTGCTACACCTTGGTATTGCAGTATCTGCTGCTTGCATGAAACCTAAGCCAGCTAATAGCAAACTGACTTAGGTGGGAAAAAGAGAAGTAAGATATATGCAGTTATTAACAACATGTAATATTTGATGTTATTAGATACAAAGCTTTTCTGAGGGCACCAAAATGTGTTTGGCGCCTATGAACAATGAAGGTGAAGGTCTCAGAATAAGGAAGAAATTGCTGTATCTCTGTAACTTGTCCCACAGTCGTGGCATATTCTTCCTTAAGAACATGTGGGATAAACTCTGGATTTTATGTGTAATGTTTGAAATTATATCTCTTTGTTCTCTAAAGGATGTATGTGGAAATTTTGTAATTGATATTTGACCTGAGCGCGCAGCAATCTTTATAGGTGCAATGTAGATGTCTCCAAAAACTCATTCCTGTTGTAATCTTCCTTGTTGTCACTATTCAGACCATTAATTATTTTCTTTAAGCACCTTCCTTTGCTATCTGCCAGTTAACTTCTCTTACTTCCTAGAGATTGTGAACTTACTGTGGTAAGTTTCTTGCATAGATAATTCCAGTGACAAAATTGAAAACTCTTACAACTTTAATGCTTTTCAGGATTTTGTTGCTTACCTTTTTTTTTTTAATCTTTGAAATAACGAAAATTCCTTATGCTTTTCTGTTCTTCAGCTGTCCTCAATTAGAGAGCTACTGCTGGCATAAACTTTGCTAACTTTCATTTGACACATTCTTATGAGAAAAACAACATACAGGCTTTTCACTCCTCTCTGTTCTGATCTGAGTTTTGAGGTCCTCTTCCTTAGGAATTAACAAAACTAAATGCGTTTTCTGTGGCTTCACCTGGAATCAAGCTTTCCCATGTAGGTATCTGTGTGTTGCCTTATCCATTGTTATCCAGAGCAATCCCACTGAAAGTTGATTTCCCTGCATCTACAACCTCAAGTTATGCCTGTTGTTGATGATATGCAGTGTTCACATAAACCTTGATAGCAGACTATTGTGCTCCTAAAAACTAGAGGGGAAAGAGAGATTTAACATTTATTCAATTTTTAAAAAATAGTAATACTTAGTACTATTTGAGGTGGATTTAGTATTTAATAATTTGGGCAGGTGATGCTGACTGACTGCTCACCACTGAGCAGAAAGGCCATCTCCCCAAAAAACCAAACATAAAGTTTTATTGCAAAATAAAGAGAGGGCATTCAAGGAAAAGCATTATGTACATTTACAATGCTATTCCATAGGGAAGTCTTGAAATTAGAAATTTCTGAAAGGTACTAAGGAAGGTGTTCCCTCCTGCCATGATACTAATAAATTCATAACACTGAAGCAATATGGCTTTACAAATAAAGGGGTACATTAAAATCAGCGTCAGCTCTAACACAGTAAGAAAGTAGGTTTTTGTAAACTAAAGAGAGGAATATACCCAGCTCCATGTATTCTTTAAGCTATATATGTTGTCTCATCTGGAGATGATCTATATCATTCACACTGTGCTTTCAATCTCCACACCAACAACTCATGAAACCAAGAGACACAGCTCTACTGTGTTACAAAATGCAGACTCAACCCATATTTTGCAGCAGGTACTGTGCTCTGCTGGGAAGTCCTGCAGTATGTGCCCACTTACTCCTGGTCCCTCAATGAGGTCTTGTCTGACACATTATGAGATGGCAAAGGTCTGATTATTTTTCATAGTGTTAATGTTAAAAGACACTTCAGCATTTTTATAATATTTAATCTGCATGTCTGATAGAGGAAGTAATGAATGGGATCTTCTTCATGATGTCCTGTTCCCCTAATCAAAGCAAGTAATGCTTTATTTAAACACGAAGTCTCAACTGTGTCAGTGGAATGATTTGTAGGCAACAGTTTGTATGCAAAACTGGAAGAAAGAATGCTTGCTTTTGTGTGTTTTTTTAAGGATAGCAGGGGTTTGTATTAAGTGGATGCAAAGGGCTATAAACAAAGAGAATTTCTTTCACTTACTGCTTTTTACTTGGTAGATTTTAAAAGCAGCATGCTGCAGCAGGATATATTAATCAGGAAACAAGGTGCATGTTCACTTATGCTATCATATGGATTGTGGGATTATGAGTATGTTTTAGTTTTAACCTAGCAAGAATATTCTATACCAGCGGCTAAGTATCAATATTGCAGTCAGAGTGAACTAGCACTGTTTTATTTCATTACCAAGTACTGGAAATTTCCTTATGTAATTTGCTTACGTAAAGCCTGAGAAGTCTTTAGGATCGAGTCCTTAAAAGCAAGTCCTTGTTGAAATATCAGATCACCTCTCTGCAAAAAAAACCCAAAAAACCAAAAACAACCAAAAACTGTTACTAGATATATGTCCTGGAACAGACTTGTTTAGCAAGTAAACATACTAATTTTTACTTTAAGTTAATACCAAATTGCAAGGAAACTTCGAGCTATGCTGCACGCTTGTGGGAGGTGAAGCTCTTAGATAATTTCACAGATATCACTTTAAAAAGAAGAGACAGAATTAGTAATATGTGTGTTGTGCAGAGCTGCAATCCAACATTAGTAATCTATTCCTGTCATTCTCAAATAGAGGGAAAAGTAGGTTAGTAGATGGCCAGGATGTCTCCACACAGCAACCACAAAATAAGCACCATGCCTGAATGATGAATATATTATTCATATACAAAAAATACAATATATTTGTGTCCCGTGATTTTTTGTAAGTAATAAAAGTAATTTTATCCCCGTTATATTTTAAAAAAAATATATATATTTGCCAGTTGCACTGGTAAATTAAAAAGCTTTGTTTCAGAAGTGACTTTCCATATATCTCACATTCTCAGTCATGACTATGTTAATTTTAAAGAAAGAAAAACTGAAATATTCGGCTAAGTTTGCACTTTAGTCTCTAAACTCAAGGCAGAGAGGGATGTTCTGAAATTTCCCAGGTCGGCGTCGGCGCCCACCTGGGAGCCCCAGCCTGGTGGTTGAAGTGGATGAGGTGGTGGGCCTGGTACATGGCTCCTGCCCGACTTCCCGTTCATCCGATGGGAGCTGCCGCTCCTCAGCCAGGCGGGTTGCGGCTGGCTGCCAACGCCTTCTCCCTCGGGACATCAGCTTCTCCCGAGTACCCCCGAGTCTCTGCTGCCACACCGTCCTGTCCGGAAAAAGAAGAACGCTGAGAAGCGGCATGCGCCCGGGAGCCCCGGCGATGCTGCTGAACAATGTTCACCTGGAGCGCGCTGGGAAGAGCCCGCTAAGCCCCGCCGCTGCCGCCCGCACTCCCGCAGCGGCGGGCTGGGCTCGCCCCGCGCGGCCGCACGCCGGGGAGGTGCCGGGCGGCGCGGCTCCGGCCCCGGCCCCGGCAGCCC
>VWZP01007086.1:336259-436854 GCA_013396995.1 Dicaeum eximium
CCGGAGGCCGGTCCCGGGCCGCCGGGAAGCGGCGGCGGGAGAGGCCGGTGCCCCCGGCGGCGGCGCGGGGTCAGCGCTGGGCCCGCTGGCGGTGAGCGGAACCTCGGGCGCTGGGAGAGCGGGGCCCCGCCGCCCCCGCCCGCTCGTCAGCGCGGCGGCGCCTCGTTGTTTCCCCCCGCGCCGGGCCGCGGAGGGGGACCCGCCATGCTCCCTCCGTCCCCGGGCCGTCCGCCTGCCGCAGCCGCTCGCGTCTCCTCGCGCGGCCGCTCGTCGCGTCCTCCCCGAAATAGGCTCCCCTCCGCCAGCGGCTAAGTAGAAGTGCTGCGCCGGAGGATGCAGCCGCTGTTGCTGGAGGGAGTTGGGCACTTTTGGCATAATGGAGGTGGGAAGAGACGGGCCGACACCGGAGGTTCGTCCCCGTGGGGAAAGCGCCCTCGGAGGCGGCCGGTTTTGCGGCCAGAAGTGACAGGGCGCCTTGCGGCCGCCACGGAATGACTGCAACTTTCTCCTGTCCTCCATCACGCCTTCGATGATAATATTTTTCTCCTCCCTCCCCTGCTCCTCCCCTCTTGTGTTACACCGACAGCGACAGCAGGGTGTTGTGGGTGTTTGCAGGGAATATCTGTATGAAGGTTATGAGCAAACAAGTCCCTTCGCTGTTCCCTTTCGGGTATTGTCTGCTTTTCCTCCTTGTGTTGTGTTGCCACAAGATGTAGCAATTATACAGCTAGTGAGTTGCTCGGCGCTTTTAGCTAAAATAACTACTTGCTGAACGCCAGTTAGTGGCGGAGGAGAACTTTTATGCACAGATACTTACATACCGAGCAGTTGTATAATTTTAATTGATTTGCCCCAGTTTAATGAATACCATGTAGCATTTCTTGTAGCATCTGCAAAACGTCGTCACCCAAGCAGGAAACTTGCTAACTTAAAATAGAAATAGTTGCGAAGATGGGGAGTCTTTGTTTTTTAAGTCTTCCTGTGGTTGCTTGCTTGCGTTTTTGGTTTTCTTGGTATTTTTTATTTGGTTGATAAGCAGTGTAGGGACTTGGTAACAGGCATTCGACATCCTGAAAATGTATAATGCAGTCTGGTTTCTCCATTTTCCACACCAGTAGTTGTCAGACTTGTATCACTCTGTGTCACTTTTGCACACGCTCCTGCAGGTAGATTGACATGAAATGCTCTAGAAAGTACCTAGGAAGGAATTACGGTATATGTTAAAGATGCTGAGTAAAGTGGCAGGCATTTTGTGCTCGTCTTCTCTGGGAAGCCAAAGCTGTTAGGAAAAACAGCTGCCACCAGCAGCCAAATTCATAGTTTTAAGTTTATTGAGGGCAGGTTTCTTCACTGTTGCAACTCTTGTTATGAATATGCATGAAGGTAATATATATGTAATATGTACATATGTAATATATGTACGATTTTTTTATCTATTTCAAATACCTGCCATACAAGTTTGAAATTATTAATGCAGTATAAATTATGTATCTATTTATTTTAACAAAAATGGTGGTCCTTGAGTAGCTCTGTTGAGACAAGAAAAATATTTTTTGTGAAACTCATTTTTAATATGATGATTATGCTATTTACATTTTTCTTTCTTACAACTCATGCTGGATTTTTCTGGGTACTGTAATTTGATTCCTCTAATACAGATTATGGGGTTAAAAGTAATCAAAACCTTGGTATTTGCTTGGTACTGTAATGTCTTGTATTTGCATGGTGTTTCTGGGTTGCGTTAAATTGTGTGTCCTCACTAGGTAGCTTTCTTTGAAAATGAACATAAGCTGCCATGCTTGGGTTTATGTTTTGCATTCATGCTTGTGGGATCTTATCAAGGCATCTTACTTTATGTATATATGTTTTACAAAGAAGTATCTTGCCAGAAATCAATAGGCTCTGAAACATAAATACTATAGTATGTTCATAGACATTGGCTTATATATATGAGAGATTGATGCCAGATCAAACCAATAAGCATGGAATATTTGCAGTGCAGTGTGTTTATGGGAGCCTGTGCCATCATCAATTCTAAATTTGTGATACCTGGTGATGTTAATGGAGCTTGTGAGTTTTGGAGCAGTGCACAAGGCTGCCGGCCCATACTGGATCCCAGCTGCATCGCTGCTGCTGCCAGTTCTGAGTGGGTAATATTTACCAATACAGCACATTTGGCACTTGTGCAGAGCTTCTTTCCCAGCCTGGCCTTCTTGTTTGTGGATTAAAATCCCTTTGGTTGGCTCCTGTCAGAGTTATGTCCCTGTTGCCTTTGGAAGTGCAGACCTTCACGGAGTGTACCATGTGTGCTGTGGTTGATCTGACCCCACCTATGAAGGTCTGGTATCAGCTCACATGTCTCACATGGGCATTTGAAGATTCTGAACCCTCAACATCTTGATTTAGGAAGTTCTAAAAATATTTTCAGAATCTCTAATAGGAAAAAAGCAAAAAAGAAAAGCTCTGGCATATATAACAATTGCACAAACATATTTTTAAAAAATGGCAATACTCTCTCAGTATCAAGAGACTATTTGGAAAATATGGGTGAAATTAGAGGAAATAATATTTTAAAAATATTTTAATATTTTAAAATGCAGTGCAACATTGCAGCAACATTTTCCACTGGATGCTATCTTCTGTATCTTGATCTAGAGTGGCCTCATGGCTTCAGTGTATTGATTTGAATTTATGTTTTGAGGTTTTGAAATGATGGGGATAGACTTGAGTACAGTTGCAGCTGTACACTTTTACTGTATAAGAACTATCTCGTTTGCATTTCAGCGTAGCTTGTACATGTCTGTTGTTCTCTCGGTTGTTTTATATACCCATAATTTATGTGTGGTATATGTGGTCACTTAAGAGCCCTGCAGTAGATGTTATCAGGAATTTAGAAGGACTGTTATGCAGTATTATTTTACATACTGTATGTGTGGTTGTGTGACTAAATCTTGTGCCATAGCTCACATAATTGCAGTCACACAATTTCCGCTTTGAAGTTTCTTGACTTTCGTCTGCTTTGTGTGTGTAACTAAAAATATTAAAGCACATACCTGCAAAGTGCTGTTTTGTAAATGGAGAATGTTCAGGCCAGTGCTGACAAGGCAGAGTCAGAAGACATTCCATAGATTGCCTTGGGTTGGAAGGGACTGTAAAGATCATCTAGTTCTAACCCCCTGCCATGGGCAAGGACACCTCCCACTAAAGTGGGTTGCTCAAAGCCCCATTCAGCTTGGCCTTGAACGCTTCCAGGGATCCGGCAGGCACAACTCCACAACTACTGGAGGGTCAACCTGTTCCAGCCCCAAAGTAAATAATTAATTCCTAATATCTAATCTAAATCTACTCTGTATCAGTTTAAAGCTGTTGTCACTTGTCCTGTCCCTTCATGCTCTTGTAAAAAGTCTCTGACCAACTTTCTTATAGGCCCCCTTTAGGTACTGGAGGGTGCTGTATGGTCTCCCTGGAGCCTTCTCTTCTCCAGGCTGAACAACACCAGCTCTCTTAGCCTGTCTTCATAGCAGAGAATGCTTCAGCCCTCTGATCATCTTTGTGGCCTTTGTCTGGGTTCTTCCAGCAGGACTATGTCCTTCATGTTCTCCAGGTGGGGTGTCAGCAGAGTGGAGAAGAGGGGCACAATCCCCTCATTTCACATTATGGACATGCTGCTTTTAGTGCAGCCCAGGACATGGTTGGCTCACTGGGTGGTGCTGCAGTGTTTGGTAATTAAGCATAATGCTTTGTAAGTTATTTTTTGTGTGTGTTGTTGGCTTTCAGTACTCTGCTAAAAGCAAAATAGAATGCCAAATAGAACTTTGAATCAACACAACAGGAATGCAAATTTCAGTTTCCACATTTGAGCCTAAATTTAGATATGATTGCAAAATAGTAAATAAACTTATGCCATGTATTGGAGAGTCTTTGAAGAAGTTATGTTGCATGGGTAGCAAATTTTGTTGGTAACTTTTTTCCTAAAATTTGATAAATGTGTATTGTTTGTATTTATTGTTACCTAAAATGGGATGGTAGTTGTGTGTCTGAGCACAAAGGTACAGTGTATTTCCTCCTTAAGTTTCCAGTCCAGAAAATACCTCTATATGCCAGGTTGTATGTGTATGCTACATACAATCTACTAGTCCATGAGCATGAAAGCAACTTGAATCTTATTAAAACTTTCAGAGTTGTTGTTTTCTGTTGTTTGCATGTAGTGTAACAGGACGTTCTTAGTAAGTTTGTTGGCTTTTATCATTCAACTATAGCTTAAAAGAATTATGGATTTGGCCAGTTTATATGGGAGCAGAGAAGAACAGCAACACTTTTTGTATATAAAAATGATGGCATATTTTTACTCAGAATGAGCACAGCAATCATAAAAGGTTATTTAGGCTGACTGTAGCATGAGCAGGTGTTGTCTGAGATTAATGTTGTGCCAGTGATACACACAAATTCTAGCTTGTGATATTACTCCTGGTTTTGTTGAAAATGTGATTCTTGTAGTAAGCTGATGCTTATGCCAAATTCTTTGGAGATCTTGTAGCATGTCCAAATGAGAAATGGGAAAGGAAACCTATTTTAATACAGATCCTTTTTTAAATCTGGTTTTCTAAAAGGCAAGTGCTGTAGCAAATAGAGTAAATTAGTTCTTGGCCAACTGTTTTGTTTTAATTCTGTTTTATTCTGCCTGGAATGGAATTTCCCATTAACCTGTTCCATTTTGAATGGAGAGGGAATAGATATAGGGACAGGATGTTTATATTTATTATCTCCATTCAAATAAAAAACCTGTTATTTCTCTCATTCTTTTTTTCCCCTCTATGTTTTTTCTTGTTTGCTTTTTCTTTCAGCAAGTAATTTTTTTCTCCACCAAGCTGAAGTAAACTTGCTTGTTAGTAATAACTGTAGTCTGCAGTTGTTATTGAGATTTCTTTGGATTTTCTTAGATCCTCATAATCCTAAATGATTGCAAAATACTGTTGTGACTGCTGGGAAACACTACCATATATATATGTGCATCATGATCAAAGTTAGTTCTACAGAATTTTGCTACCTTAAGAATTGAGATTATGGAAATATGACAGGCTTAAATAGTCCTTTATGCTTTTTGTGTTCTTGGTATAGGGTTGTGTTTCAAAGTAGTACTTGCTCCCAATCCATTTACTCCCATACTAAATTTTTTTACTTCCACGCTGAGCTTTTTTTACACAAGAAAAAATGTTGAAGTTAGTAAATTGTTTTTATGCAGTAGAGTAGTTCCTGAATTGTAGCTAAAAAGCATAAAAGCACACAAGTGGGAGGAAGAAAGGCTTTATGAACTTCTTTCTGTTTGGCTTGGTGTGTTTCAGCTATAAAAGAGGAAAAGGGAAATTTGGGTTGCCAAATTGTTCTGAGTGGATATGAAGGTGGGTAGAGGAAGAAGAGTGGTGAGGGTTTCTGTTGAGAATGCCAGTACTTCAGTTGTGATCGTTGGAGAGCAGTTAAACAGAAGCTGGCCACCATAATATAACCCAGTTTTTCAGGTGTTGCAAGTGGAAAACTTTTAATAGTTGCTGAAAATAACAAGAAACAAGTACTGCACTTTTATGTTCAGTACTTAAGGACAAAGTTCGCTAGGAGTAGGGAGGCATTAGTGAGCATCAGAAGGTATTTGGGATCCTACATTTCCCATCATTTTGACTCCATCCTTATTGAGATGATTTATTGGGTATAGGAATTAAGGGTCTGCTTCCTTCCCAGGCACCTTCTCTCAGGAGGTCTTACTCCTTTCTTTCATTCCTGAGCAGAGCAATGGGATATACCAGCAGAAAAATCTTGGCACCTAGGCTTTCCCTGGGGAGGATGTGGTAGGCGTCAGGAACATGGCTGCTTGTAAGCTTTAATTCACCTCAAATTTAGTCCTGGAAGAAGGGAGCAGAAGGTCTTAGGTGAAGTTGGACATGCTGAACATGCTGGGGGAGGACTGGGACTTTGCGACCCTTTGGGATGGGTCCGTGCTGGAGGGATTGACTGAAATCAGAGTGACTATATTATTAATTTTAATCATGACTTAAATCAGTGAGCAGGAAACCCTGATTAAATAATTGTTTTTAATTTTATTTTGCATTTGTGCTTAATTATTTTTCCTAAAGAAAAGTTGATTCTAATAGGTCTAATTTGATCATACCTCTTGCTAGGCAGGAGGGGACACATCTATATGCATTTATTTAAGGAGTTACGCTGCTTAGATTCGTAATGTATAAGAAACATAATTCCCCATGCTTTAGACAGCTTTTAGCTAACTTTTTTAGTTAAATAAAATGAATTCTGATTGTGCTACGTACATAATAAGAAACAAATATATCCAAATGTGCTTTGCATTTAAACCAGATAAAGGAGAATTGTCTGTAGTTTGTGAAATGAGTAAATTACTTCTGGTCACCATGTCTTGTGAAATTTGGAGTTAATAGATCAAATCCAGTCACCAGTCCTTCGTGCCCATCATTTGGAAGAGAAAGGCAGGCTTTCCTGCTTTCCAAGTTGTTGGTTGCTCTTTAGCAGTTCTGAGTAAACCAACTGCTGAAGGGGTTGAACGAATGAAAATGGCCGAAGCAGTTGCTGGTGAAAGCTGATCAAGGGCTTCAGAACTCCAGTTCAGGCAGCTCACCCACAGCTTCCAATGATGGGATGGTCTGTCTGCCAGCACAGCATTAAAGTTGATAATGTTTGAATGTATTTTTCTCTTTTATGAATTTAATAGATCATCAACTTTAAACCTCACCATAGATTCTTATTGCTCCAAGCTTCAATTAAACATTTTGTGCTGAAGCGTATTTTTAAAATACACAAATAAGAAAAATTGCCTGCCTTGTGCTCAGTAGCTTTATCTGGAAAGGCTCTGAAGCTGAGAACTGTCCTTCCAGGATTTAGAGGGACAGCTAGTGATTGTTGAGGGACTACACAACTACGAAAGGAATCTGTTCACTTCAGAGTGGGACAGTTAATTTACTGGAGCTTCTATGTGAAACTGGATGTCACAGAGAAGGTTGGTATTCCCTAGGACCACCTCTGCTTGCTGAGAGGTGGCAGCAGGAGCATTAAGCAATGTATCTCATCTCATATCTGCAGTTTGAAGTAGGTGGAAACTTAAGGGTGCAGTGCTTTCTTTATAATGTGCATAAGAACAAAGCACTCTGAACTTTGTATTTTAAGAGATGGGGATGGTGGTAAGAAACTCCAGAGTGCCTTTACAGGAAATGAGGCCTGACCATAGTTATTTGGGGGATTGAGGAGTACTGGATTCCACTTATATAGACTTCTAATATATCTATACCTATAAGAGAAAAATAACATTTTTTTTGAGGAATAAAGGAAATCCTGATGCTTTTAGAAAAATCTGTTGTATGATGTCACACGCCCCCAGCCTTTTAGCTATTTAATTTTGTAATTACCTTGAACTGAAAGCACATAGATACTTCAAGCACTGTGTCTTGCATCTCTAACTTTTGGTGGATTGTTTTTTTTATTATTTTAATAAGTAAACTAACTTCTGAACTATATGCTGAAGGGCAAGAAATTGGAAAGTAATCTTACAAATAAATGTATGAGTTTCATAAGTCCTGCAAGTCTGAAACAGTATCATTTAGATCCTGGTCTTCCCACTGTGGGACCGTGATGCACTTGGGATCATGTAGATTGAACAGCAGAGGTGTTTCCCATTTCTGTTCTCCACCAGGGAAATATTTGGCCTCTTGGTTCTATGGAGACAAACTCAGATGATGCTACAAGTAGGATTTGTAATACTTCTTTTTTTTTCCCTCCTGTGCGACTAATCCAACCTGTACACTGCATAGCTGTATTTGGTAAATATTGGTTTGTTTTTAGTTAATGCTATGTTCTCATAGGTTCCACAGTTTTGTCCTAAATTTTGCAACAGTACTTTAGCCAGTTTTAGTGTCCTAATACCCTCTTGCTAACTACTTTGTCCCTCAAGAATGTTAAAGCCTTTGTTATTTCTTAGATTATTCTTAGTAAAAGTGATGAGAAAAATAGTGTCCTTTAAGAAGTTGATATTTTCATTATAAAGCAATTGAAAAAAATCCACATGTTATTAATACTAATCACTTTAATATCTGTAAAATAGTCAAGAGTGGTGGTGGTCTAGGGAGTGTGATTATTTTTGTAAAGTTTTTTTTTTTTTAACTGGTAGCAGTGATTATAAAGAGTGGTTTTATTGGTATTACTAGGGTTTTTCTTGGGTTTTTTGGGGTTTTTTTTTGGTAATTCAGTTATTTCTTGAGCTGATGGCTGTTTGGGAGTGGTTACTCTGTCTTTAATACATGTTTTAGAAGCTTCTTGACTATTAAATGAATGTCATGGTTTAGTTTCAGTAGTTTTAGTAACAGTACTAAGGTTTGGTAAGAGGCTCTCTTGTAAGCTCTCCACAAGCTTTAACTTTGAATAAAGTGGAGTAATTCTTCTTACAGTACTTGTGTTCTTAGTCTTATGAAGGGTCATTATGAGGAGTGTGATTTTAATATTTTAAAGTTACAAGGAGGATTCAAATAAAAGGAATTCCTGAAAATGCAGGTTTAGAATTTTTAAATGAGATAGAAAAAGCACTTTCTGCTGTCCATGTTATGGCCTCAGTTTGCGTTTTTGAAGTTCATTGCTTTTTTAATTTACTTACACAATCAGATCGCATATTGCCTCTTTGTAATTAAATTGTATTATTAAATGATTGTGATACACATAATGCTTAAGAGGAGTTACACCAGTATTCAAACTGAAAAGCAAATGTCATGTTGGTCTTCCTTGTTAGCTGGTACGTTGTATTCTGCATCCATACATGATTTTTTTTTCAGTTGCTTGCTTGATACATGCTACCATATCCAGAACATGCAAGTGGTTACTATTAAGGAAGCAGCAGTTTTATATGTCCTGAATGTACACATTTTTATATATACACAAACCATTTTCTCAGTGAATTGTTTTATCATTAGGAATACTGATGTTGCTGTTAGGACCCTCCATTTCACAAAGCAGTCTCATGAACAAGCTAAACTTACATGAAGATTTCAGCTGCTTTTTAGTAAAAATGTTCTAAAATCCTGTTGTTCATTATTACATACCTCTTAAAAACTTGTTTCATTTTTTAAATATGTAGTTTTGTTAAATCTGATGATGTTTGCAGATGGTACAAAGTTGGGCAGCTGGATTAATCATGCTAGTTTTGCTGTATCATGGTTTTAGTTTTTGGTATTGTTTGCTTTTAAACAGAAGAACAGAAATGTGTGAAGTTCACAACAGCCTGGTTGAGTATTAGATGATCCATTCATATTGGGTTTTTTTGTATTTTCTCCCTATTTGTTATACTTGCAACATATATCATAATTTGAGTACGAAATAGTGAAGCTATGACAATGAAATAATCTCTAGTGAATTACCCTAATAGTGGCAGGGTTTGGCTTTTCTTCCCCCCATGTTGTGTGATTGCTAGTTGACCTGATTTGTTCTCTTGGCTAAATCACAACGTGCTGTTCTCTGAGCCTTTCATTTGTTTTTTTTCTTCCAGAGAAGTGCAAACAACAGGCACCAGTCTCTGCCAGTGTCTGACACCACCTTCCTGCTGTTTTCCTTAAATCTTTCTCTTCAAGTTTGTTCAAACCAAGGAGAAAAAAAAAAAGGCAAACTTTTACAGCTATTTTTACTATTTTTTTGGTGTGTTGTTCTTGTGGCTTTGAAATCCCATCTTTCTAAAGGAAGCAAGTGATGAGGCAGCAATACCAGTGACAGTCAGAAGTTGCAGAATTTGGTAGTGTGCCACCATCCCTTCTGTCCCTGGATGGGATGTGTGCTCTCTCCTATAGAGCTCTCCTGCTCTACTGCTGGCAAGGAGCAAGGGTGAGTGCTTTATGCACTTAGGATTTCGCAGTCACAGGCACCTGTGTCTAGGAAGACTGGAGAGGAATGCTTGTTTATCTGAGGTGTCAAAGTTCTCATTGACCACAGTTACCACTTGAGAAAAGGTGAAATCCAGTTTTAAGGTTGTTGTGGGTAATAGTTCAAATGAGAAATTTTTGGGAAAAAACATGTTGTTAGCATTTTTTCAGTCTTTAATGAAATTGTTCATGATTTTTTAGGTTTAAGTTAAGAGAGGTTGTTACAAATGCTTTTTGTTACATCCATTGAGTCATGGAATTTATTTGGTTCGTTGTATCAATGATCCAGAGATAGTGAGTGGAAGAGCTTTTTTCTGAAAAAGAAGCCATTTTTAGTGGAGTTTTTTCATTTGGTAAATAATCTTCTTAGCATGTAGTACTCACAGAACAGCATTTTGTTGTGTGAAAGCAGTAGATGAAAGCAGTGAATCAATGTTTCAGGTAACTACCAAAATAGGTAGCATGACTATCTATTAGGGATGGAAAGGGCTTCATTAGAGATTAGACTGATTTTATTTTAACAGTTAGACCCAAAACTGCCTGGTGTACTCAGTTATTTGTGTTGCTATTTGCTACCTTGTATTTAGAAGTTTTCACATGCTCATATTTACTGTGGCAATTCAGGAGCTGAAAGGGACTTAGCTGCCAGCTCTGGGGGCATGTGGTGTGTTGGCCATGCTGGCAGTGGTAGCTCCTGCTGGGCACAGGCAGGGCACGGAGGGCAGCTTCCAGCTCAGCCTGTTTGTTCTTCAGGAAACTGCTGGTGGTGAAACTTTCTCCTTATTGATGTGTTTTATTCAGTTGCTTTGAATAGTGCTTAAGTGTTTGTCACTGAGACAGCTCGCTAAAGCAGCAGTCTGGGGCGGGGAGTGTGGTGCATGTGGTGGATACCCCCATGCCCCTGGAGACTTGTCAGGGCCTTGGCTGTGTCTAACTGTAAGGCAGTGGTCTCATTTGTGTTTGTGTTTTCTTACTGATGGAAGTAAGCCTGGTCTAGTTCTGGCTCCTCTCTTAAGTCCATCATCTGTTTGGTGATAGATGTATTCAGTTTAAAAGCATTTTCCATGTGGTAGCTGGTGCTTAGTTACCCCAGAGTGGATCAGTTGTGTTAAATGTGTGCCAGATAAAAGACATCCCAGTTTGTCAGATGTTGGTAAGGTGTGCTGCTGCCTCCCAGCAGCGTGGTCAGCTCTGTCTCTGGTAAGTCAGCTGCAGGAAGTAGGCTCCACAAAGCCCGCTTGAACCGTCCAAGGGGTTTCATGGTACTCCCCTGCCTCTGCTGTGAGCTATTTTAAGGAGAAATGTTGCTTTATCTCCTGTCAGATGGGGAGGAGGGGTTGGATCACTCTTTCTTTTGCGAAAATGATGCCTACAGTGGTCCACAGAAGGCAGTGTAACATCCTTATCCCTTAAGAATAAAAGGGCAGTAGTGCTGTGAGTTTTCATGTGCTTCTACATGGTGGATGATAGTAATTACAGATGAGTGTTTTTACTGGTGTCTTAAAGTATGTTTTGAACATATACCTGAAAATATTATTTTGTTTCTCAATTTTTGATATCAAAGACTTAAAACTCTGCTCTTTCCTAATTTCTGGTTGCTCCTAGGGCTTTAACTGCATTTACATTTTGACGTTTCATTCATGACTGCAGACTGTGTTCCATGAGGTTCGCTTAGCCAGCAAGATGGGCAGTTCTTAGGAAGGGACTGTGTTGAAAGGAATGAAAATCCCTTCTGTTTTTTTTTTCTTCTAAACCTTGAATGAAAGTGATAGTATAGCAGAAAAGAAAGCTGGTTTAAAATTAGGCGATGAGCTGTGGATAGGAGAAATGGCTGTAATGCAGATTTCTTTAATGATAATGCTGAGCAAAACTGAAACTGAATTTTTGACAGCTGATTACATAGGATGTTTCTTTGTGTGTGAACTGAGTGGGTTTTAAATTTTTAAAAATGTTCAGTACTCAAAGTTGCAATTGAATTCAGTGTATACTGTTGATATCAACAGGCTTTGTAGCTGTGCTGTAAGGAGTGAAAAGCTTGAAATACTCCCCCCCCACAGCCTTAAACCTATTTTTTTACTGATTCATGTGTTATTTCATGTAAGTCCTTTTTTCCCCCTCTATCTGTAGAATGGGAACAATGCTGCAAGGTCCCACAAAAATGTAGGTGTAGTCATTAACATGTCAGCTCTGTGTGTGTGTAGTTTGTCTAGCCATGTTCTGAGTCCCCTCCCTACAAGGGACTTTGAGGAAATGAGTTCCTTCCCGTGTTCACTGAAACTTGGATTGTTTAAGATGTAAATTAAGAAAAACAAACCAAGCAAGGTTTGGTTCCAACCTGAAGGAACAGTAGCTAGTTGCTGGCTTCTCTGAGCACCACCTAGACAGGGTTGCCTGCAGGAGAACAGTGAGCCTGAGCCATCTCACAGCAGCATGGGCTGCTCAGCACAGGGGACACGATCCGTGCTGCACAGGCTGTCTGGTGGTGTTGTGGTTTGTGATGAATCTTGTGATTCTGCAGTCTGAATATTTTAATATGTGTTACTTTTGTTTCAGTTTTTTGTGGTTTCTCTGCTGTGTGGGCCATACAGGTATTTTGAAAAAGGAGGAAATATTACTGGAGGTTAATACCTTTTTCTTAAAATGCTGTAGTAAAAAAGCCAAAATATTTAATGTATCTTGTAATTGCAATTAGTGGTGTATTTACAGTCCTAGTTTAATCTTAGAGATGTAATGAGCTTTTTTCATGTTGGATGTTAAAATTGTATGGAGGCTGATGTTCTAGTCGATCACAATGTAATAAGTAAAATAGATGAATATATTTGGAAAGACTTACAATTTGCTTTTTTTTAGTTTCTTATTTAAAACATGTTCCTTGTCATGTAACAGCAAAAACAATATAGATTAAGAGTTCAGTGCTGTGGTCAGCAGTTTGTCCTGTGTGCTTTAGGGAACAGAGCACTTGCCTCGAGGGTCAGTGGGCTGTCTGTACTTGGGAGATTTTGAAGATCATGAGGGTAGAAATGGCAGTAGGAGGTACAGAAGTAAGGAGATTAGGAAGTTCAGGGAATTAACAACTGAAATACACTTCTCTTCATACAAATGCAGCTTTCAGATACTAAATGACTGGTATTGTAACTCAGAAAAATAAATTTGTTCTATTTAATTGTTGAGGGGTTTTGGCCTGCCTCTCTACTTTATGGGTAACTTCAAAAAATTTATTTGGGGAAAAGCTGCAACATCTTGTATTTCTTCCTTCATATTTTACTTTTTCTGAGGAGAGTGAGAACCAAAAGCCCTATGGGACGAGACATTGCTTGCTCTGTTCCTGCTTGAGAGGTGACCTCTGCTTTTAACTTCCTTTCCACTCCTTCAGATAGCAGAAGCTACTGTTTATTTTTGATACGTGCAAAAGGCCTGTGCCATTTTAAATTCTTGCAGGACAGCCATTTCGTAGACTCGAGTGTTTAGAGCTCTCAGTTTGCGTCCTTATAACTGAATACTGCAAATAAAATTTGCTGTACTTTCTGGTATTTCTCTAGGTAGATGTTTCTTCTTCAGGACTGCTCCTGGCTTTTAGTCCTTTTCAGCATAGAAATAAATGGAGGGATGGAATGTAGTGAGCCTTTTGTTCAGAGTGGGGTGCATTTTAGAGTATCACAAAACTGGTGTTATCTTGTGACCTGTTAGTCTGCATCACCAACAAGTGACCCATGAACTTGCAGTGTGCTTCTCCCTGCTTGCTGCCTCTTCCCCAAGGGAACAGGGACCGTCTGGTTTTGCAGCAAATGAAGCTGAAATGGGCAAATTCTGCTGCTCTCTTTCTGTTTGGATACCTTTTACAGAGCTGCCTGGAAGCAAGAGTAATTGGCTGCACATTTCTCTACATAGATGAAGAGGGAGATGTAGAGATAGGCAGGCAGCACGTCACCTGCATATGTGCAGCCCAGGCTGGTAGTTTTTATCTCTCTTGACATAACGTGTGCGAGGCAGATGTTTGCTACAGAGACAGGCAGTCTTTTAGTGTTCTGCCACAGATGTCTTGCATAACTTTGGCCAAGACAATAGGTACTTTCTGTAAAATAGAAATAGGTTTTTCTTACCTTATAGAGGGATTGTAAGCATAAACTTGTCTGTGCATTGTATATCTGTTTATAGTACAGTGTAATACATCAACATTGATACTGCGCTATAGGACACTAGCAAGGACTTGTTTTACTTTTGATTGACAAAGGCAACCAAAAGGGGTGCCATCATATTTTCTTTTAACTTTCCTTCTAACTTCATAGCATAGAGTCATAAAACAATTTATTTAGTGGCATTTTTTCTTAACCAGAACATTGATTTTAACTCTTAAGAAAGAAAAGGTACTGCTTTTGACCTTATAACTATGTAGTAAATTTTCACTTTCCAGGAAAAAGCTGTGTGGAACCTAGATAGGATTGTTTAAGGCTTTTTGGGAGATTTTAGAGAGGTTAGAATCACATTTATGCCTGCACAGGCTATAGTGGTCAGAGATGACAAGAAGCATGAGGTGGATGTGTTAGCTGGCTATCCAGTTGCTGCCAAAACTGACAGTTGTCTGGAACAAAACTTTACTAAAAGCACTTTAAAAGAGAGCTTTGTATCTCTGATTATTCCATCACTGTAGCAGATGTTCAAATCAGATGCTGTCATTAAAAATAAGTTTTTTTGAAGATGCATGTGTTTTTCAGTATCTTTGTATTTGTTCTAAATAGACTAAATGCTTAGATCAGTATTTTAGACAGTGAGAGCTAACTAGTCAGTATACCTGGTCTCTGGTAGCACTTTCTTTAGCAATGAAGAGTGCAAGATGGTCAGTGAGGACTGCCTTAACAAACCTGTTTCTTTCTGTTTCTTTGTAACATTCGGGCTCTGGCAGCTTGCTAATAAGTGCTGGAAGTTGGTGGTGTTGAAAAAAACACCAAAATCCTTCCGCCAAATCAGAACTTGCTCTTGGTAGTTCAGAATAATGTAGAGAACAGTTGCAAGTGAGGAATCCAGGTGTTTTAAAAAAGCAAGTAAATATAACACTTGGGATGGTATAGCAACAAATCTCAAAGAAATGAATACCATTCTTTGTAATGAATTTGTTCAGGATATCACCTATGTAGTTTGTACATGTTCAGAGTGTTGACTTGTCAGGCTTGTTCTGCATGTGGTATTGTAGCCAACAACTTGAAATACCCGGTTTCAGCAATTTTTTTTATTACTTAAACTGTTAATTGTATGAGCTCAGAATAAGCCTTATAAATTAGGGCATTTCCAGAAGGGATATTATTCACTGTTGCTACTTTCCTGTGATGTATTTTTTGTAGCGGCTTTTCTGTTTTATTGATAGAGGAGGGCTTTCGTGATGGGGAAAGATTGTACAGACTGGGATTTTGACATAGGAAGTAAACTCTGATCTTGTCTAACTCAATACTGTTTTATAAGCACCTAGAAAGCATTACTGGACATGGAGAGAGATTTTTGCATGTGGGGAGTTATTCTTCATAGTGGAGTGTTCCGCAGTGGGCACAGCATGTGTTTCTGTTACAGTGCCCATGAACTGATCTATTGAATTCAGTAAAGTTGTGTAAAGGAGAGAATACAGTGATACCAGTCTTCAAAATGTAGCCTCCTACATGCCATTGAGGGGTGGCAATTCCAGACAAACAGCTTTTGATCTGTTAGTAATACAGAAATGTAGAATCATCAAGGTTGGAAGACACTTTCAAGATCGTCCATTAGCCTAGCACAACCACTGAAACCATTATATATCACTCGGATCCAGACACCTCTTAAATATCTCCAGGGCTGGTGAATCCACCACCTCCCCAGGCAAGTTATTCCAGTGCCTGACCAGCCTAAAAGTGGAAAAAAAATAATTCTAATATTTAATCTGAATTTCCTGTCTCAACTTAAGGCCATTTCTTTTGGCCTTCTCACTGAGGGCACCATGGAAGACATCAGTGCCTACCTCACTACAGCCTTCCTTGAGAGAATTGTAGAGACCGAGGGGGGATTTCTCCTGAGCCTTCTCAAGATTAAACAACTCACTCAGCCATTCCCCATAGCACAGGTTTTCTAGACCTTTCACAAGCCTTGTTGCCCTTCACTTCACACGCTGCAGCACCTCAATGTCCTTTTTAAAGTGAGAGGCCTAGAACTGAACACAGTATTCAAGGTGTGGCCTCACTAATGCTGGGTACAAGGAGAAATACACTGCGTGTTCTTTCAATTGTTGTTTGTCCCTTCATTCCCTTCATTCATCACGTTAAACATTATTCAACAGACTCAGGAAGGACCTTGTCGTGGTTCTGTTGCTCATAGCAGTATTTGCTATGCTAACGCTTCCTGTACACAATGCACATGGAGTTATATTGAAAGGCTGGGAAATGGATAGATAAATACCATGTTGAATGTTCTGTGCCACAAGGAAAGAAAAATCTGGCTAAAAAACTGACCTATTATAGGGTTTTACATGCCAAATAAAACTAAATGTTGATTCATTTTCTGAATAATGAATAAAATTGAAATGAGATACAGCATGCCATTGTTTCAGAGAGTATTGTGAAAAAAGTAGCTTTCAGGCCATCAGCATCATTAATTTAGACTTCAGTCTTTAAAGCTGTCATAGACATACAGGTTTTACCATTTTTTATGCTTAGATATAATTTTTAACGGTGCTTAATCAGTTGTGGCTTTTTTTTCCTTTTCAGGTCTTTCTCTTGCATTATTGTTTGTCTTTCTTGGATACTGTACTGCATCTCAAACAGGTTATATTTACACCTGTGCAGTTGTTGTCTGTGGAATCAAAGGAAAGTGTAATTTCTTGTATGCATACATAGGGGAAATACTGTCACTCAGAAATTTCTGAGAATTCCTTATTGATTCAGGGGGCCCAAGCATTACTCTTGAGCCAGGTGTGGGGTAGGATTGGTAGAGGGACTGGTCAGAAATGAGGCATTGCCTAGGACACGGTTGCATGCCTGGTTCAGCCCCGGTTACAATAGAGCGGACCCGGAGGATCTCTTGTCCTCTCTGCTGTTTGAATCACTTGTTCCCTGAGCTCTGAATGAGCCATTCTGAGCTACCATCCTTGTGGCTCATACCCACTCACATGAGTATATATTGTTGGTCTGTGGCCAAATCAAAGCATTGGTAGGCAACTTGTAAATTCATCTCTGCCTCTGCTGCCTACAGCCATCTGATGAGACACATAATCCTCAAGAGATCCCTGGAATACAGCGCCTAGCTGAAGGCAGGAGGAATTAAACGTTCTTAAATTGTTACCCACAAATGTCTCCTCGCTGCTCTGGAGTTGGCCCAAGTGCTTTATTCGTAAATCTTTCTTCAAGGTGTTGGCAGGGGTTCCCCTAGGAACATATTTCTCAGTAATTCTCTTCTCTTTTCCAGGTTGTTGGCCACAAAATTGAAATCCAAAAACTGGCAGCACAGACATGAAGTCTTAAGATCATCGTGACGCTTTTTAGCGTTAAAGAATCGATTTCTGTTATAGAATTATTTGCAGGAAATTACTTATCTATCCAACAGCCAAAATTTTCTTTATTTTAGATCAAATTTCTGGGCTGTTGAACTGTTGGGAAAAGCAAAATAAACAATGTTCAAGAGCTACAGTAATTTTAAAAAGATTTCCAAAAGGAAGTAGACTGCTACATCTTGGGGAGAGAAGGGACATGGAATATTTTCCTATTCTTTGGGCACCAGAAGAATTAATTTTGATTAACCCAGCGATCTATCCAAAATACATTTCCTTGTCAACTTTTTAGTCCATGGGAAGTTGGTTAGAAGTTACTGTGTTTGGGGATATTATTTTTCCACATCAGAAAAACCTTTAATTCTTTGCTTAATATTTTAATAAGTTTCCATCCAGCAATTACAAAACTGTAATCAGCATATATAAATTTATTATATTTGTCAAAAACTGCTGTCTTTTTATGTACATAAGGAAGATTTTTTTTTCTTATACTTTTAGATTTTCCACAATTGTGCTTTTTTAGGCCAGAATTTGGCAGTTAGATTATTTCCCTCCCACAGGTTTTATGTAGACCAAAGCCTGATCTGTCTTCTAATTATCTGTCTTTTACCCCTCAGTCTCCTTTAGATTAATAAGAAAAGCCTGTTAAGTTCACCTAGGCACCTTAGCAGTGGTAGGGGGGTGTCTGCTGTGTTATGTGCTTCAGTGTTCTCAGGTGCTGAGAAATACTGCATTTTCACTGTGCTTTAAAACCACTCTGCATTAATTAAACGGATTCTGTTTTTTCTTTACCCTGGGCTTAGATATGTCTCTCTGTCATTAGGATTTTCTTACCTTTTATGATCTTTTCAAAAGGCTAGTTTCACTTGAACATCAGGATATATTTTTATCCTTTCCTGTTTCATCTACTGCCACTGTTAGCTCCAGATACAGCTAAGGTTTTCAACTTGAGTGTAGTACCTTGAACTTTTTCATGTTACCTGTTGTTTGGAAGTTATAGTACCTACATAATCTTCTGTAAAAGAAGTTAATCCTGTTCCTTGTGAAGTCAGTTATTTTAAGGATTTCTAAACTCCCAGGTTAAACTTTGTCATGAGTAATCTGTAGCTATTTATTAAGTATTTTGGAAGAGCTGTAACCCTGGTGCCTTCATAAGTAGTGTCCTCTAGGCTGTGGATTGTCTGGACGTAAATATAAGTCTGGAATTTTTTTTTTTTTTTGCTTTGCTTTAAATCTCAGATTGTCTCTTTTTCTCTGCCCTACTGACTGCTGATTTCGATTGAGTGGGACCTTCTTGGATTGTGATTCACATTGGATGGTGATGTACTTCAGAGCCTTCTGCTAAGAATGGGCTGTACTGTTGCTGTTACCTTGAAATTGAACTCCTCTCAAATTAAAACTGCTTGACTTTATTCCATTACACTAGCATCTCAACTTGATTTCTTAGCACATTGGTATTTTCAAGGCTGTTTTCAGTTCTGTTCTGTGATTCCCAAAACACACAAGAGAATCTATTCAAGACATGGTTTTGCAACACAGGTCAACTTCATGGCTTTGGTTTCTTGTTTTATTAATTTCTCAACCTAACTGCCCAAATGTTCTATTTTAAATTGAACAGGTGTCATTTTCCAGCATAGAAATCAACATTTCCATTCATTCCATACAGTTTGATGTTAGTTGGTTTGCCTTGCTTTTTCACGTGGCCAAACTTGTATGTTATTGCTCCCTCTATTCCTTGACCAACAACTTGTTCTGGGTCACTTAATTCTCCATTGGCTTTTATAAGGCACTGAAAGTTAATCTGGAAGAGACCTGGATCAGTGTTAACTTAACTACATAATAGTTTATTACCAAATAGTTTGTTTTCTTGGAGGCAGAAATATTAGCTTCATTAGCCTATTTTCCTGGAAATTAAAAAGTTCTTTCTGGTTGATTCTGCAGTAAGGAAAGTCCAGACTTTCAGAAAGGTAGGGAAGAAGAATGATGTTGAGTGCGTAGTTTGATTGGTTTGGTTTTGGGTTTGGTCTGGGTTGGTTTTTTTCCCTAAATGAAACAAGAGAAGAGCTCAATTAAAAGGAAATACGTGTGGATGCAGATATGTATATTCATGTTGGTGAATGGAGAAAAGTAATGTGGCCTCATTTTTAAGAGACTGCTTAAGGGTTTAAAAATCTGGGTTTAGTAATTTTCTGTAGTCTGTTCTGCATTTGATATTTTGAAACATTCCTTTTACCTGCTTGCTAGTAAATGTTTATTCTAGAATGACTAGAGCTATCATACTCAATTGTTATGAAGTTAAATTATTGGAGCATCAACATAGTGGGATAAAACCATATATAGGATATTCCAAATTGGAATAAACAGTTATTTAAGGACTTCCAGGATTGCATTGCAGTACTGTTATACAGTGGTTTCTATACTTGGAGTGGTTACCATGCTTTAAGTCTGGTTTGATACCTTTAAAGGAATCTTGATGAAAAAAACAGATAAGGGAGTGAGGGCAAAAAAACCCCCTGCTTTCCAGGCTGTTTTTCCTGCTATTGGAAATGTGTCCACTGCCTCCCTGCCTCCTTTTTGCCCCTCGCCCTTTTAGCTGGATATGAGTTAGAATTACTGTTCTAAAGGATGTTACTACCATTGAGAAAGACTACATGGCACTAATATTATCAACATTAATGCGAAGTTTTCCTTAAAATACGCTGCACAGAGCTCTCATACTGTGTGTGTTACCATAAAATCTGAGTGCCTACTAGGAGCACATCAGGAAATTCAATTTACATTTGGGCTATTGTTAAACTCTCTTTATCTATTCAACAGATAGATCTCTGTGTTGAAGTATTTTGCTTTGGCATTAAAAGCTATATGCATATAATTGCATTAAGGAAACCAGACCGAACCAGTTTGGCTTTCACTTAAGTGAAAGGTGATTTGTGTTGGCCTTGAATTCAGGAGAAGGGGGCCTCAATCTAATCTGGAGAGTTGTTCTAATAAGAATCTGGCTTCTGCATAATGAACTTTATCTTCATTGTAGAAAACTGACAATGTGTGAAGCTGTTGATCTTTCTTCATTTCAAAGCTGTAATTGATGGCCAGATAATAGGAGTCAATTCAGGGTAATAGGAGAGTCAAAGGTAAATACTGAGTTGTGGAGCTTGAATCCATATTTAGTGGAAAAGAAAAATAGTCTGATCTGTCATCCCTTTGTGTTGGGATCCGCAGTGCTGTTTTGTGTAGTCTACCAGTGTTCAAGATAGAGGTTGTAGTACAAGAGTGTCACAAAAGATGCAGTTTTAGAAGGTGAAGAATAATTGCAGCTACAATTCTCTGCTAAACTTTTTGTCCTAAAAATACCAACTTTATTGAGGCCTGAGCAAGTACTTGGTTAAATAAGTGGATAATTTGCAAGTATTTGTGTATTTGGGGGTATAGAGCCTTGGGATGCAGGCGTAGTTGCACTTTGCTGTTTTTTGGTCACTGGTTCTGAAGTGTTCTAACTACTATGGAGAACCCTTTGATGCTTTACATCTCTATTTTGCTATGGTAGAGTAACATATAACAGACTATACCAAATGCCATGAAAAAGCTTGCAGATTGCTTCTCTGACTTAGAACGTTGACTTTTGACATACCCCATTCTTTGAGAAATTCTCAGAGGAGTTTGGTGTTATTTTCAAAAACTTCCTGCTAAAAATGTCCTTTTCAGGACAAGATATGTTTATATATTATAATAGTTTTTAGAGAAGAAGCTGTCTGTCTGGTCTGATAAAATAATGTGGAGGACACCACCACTCCCCAAAAATACAAAAGCGAGAAAATGTTGGTAATTAAAAAAAAACCCAAAAAACTATCAGAAGAAGCATTCAGAATCTGTAGTGGTTATAAGAAATAAAGATATGTATTTTTTAGGACTCTTAGGTGAATTTCAGGTGACCTTCCAGGTGTTCTTTAGAAGATAGTAGAAGTTTGAATGGCAGTGGGTTATAGCAATGCCAATCTTTCCTTCAGCATCATGGTAAATATGCTGTAAGTACTTGAGCAATGTGATTGGATGTCCCTTGAGTTAGTGAGTTGGCCTTCAGGTGTAGGAATGACATTAGTTCAAATAAGCAGTTTGCGTATATTTTCAGGACTGTTAGTTATGTCAGTCTTGTTGGTAGCAAGGCATTCTGTGAGCAGGAGAATTTATAAAGTCTAATGCTTAAAAAAAAATTATATGTCCCTTACATTTAATATGTAATTTTTGTAATTAAAAACATTTTCCCTCACATTAAATGCTTTAAAACTGCCAGTACCTTTAAAAGTAGGTAACTTGTGCTGAGAACTGAAGGTACAGTGCTGCTTGTTTTTGATAAAACAGCTGTGTGTTTGGATGTGGATGGTGAATTTAAATTGCAGCATGAATGCAGAAGGCAGTTCTTGGGATCCTTCCTGGGATTTCTCTCTGTGGAATAAGGTTTGAATCCAGCTTTTGTCTTGTCCTTTAAATCACAAAGATAGCAGAATGCGTGTTGCTTTTTGGTTTTGAATATTTAAGAATAACAAAACCCAAACAAACAACAAAAAAACCCTAACATAATAGCAACAAAACGCTTCAGCAGAAATAGTGAAGAGAATGCAGTGCATTCATTAGTGGGTGTAGGCTCCAAAATCTGAGCAGAAGAAGAAGGGGTTGTATTTTATGTGTGCTGTGGATTGCTGCTTTACGTGCTACATCACCATTCTGAGCAGTGAGTTAACCCAGGGGTACTGATCTCTTTAGTGAGTTGGTGTCTAGACACAGCACATGAGACCTACAGCACTTCAGATGAGCCTTAGCTATCCACAGTGATTATTGCTTTCCCACATTTCATAAAATAAACAATGTCAGGTATGGTAGTATCTATTTCTGTAATGTACACATGGTTTTGTAATTGCTGGAGTTACATCAATGATTGCTGAACTTTTGTGGGCAGTGACTATCAAATAGGCTAATAAATCAAAATATTGCTAGACCATCATTAAATGGTTTACTTTGCTAAACTAAAATGCTGGTTTTTGCAGAGTGGCATACACTTAGAAACTTCTGCTGTTATAGAGCAAAATAATAATAATTTAAACTTTCCTGACAAATCGGCTGTGATTGATTTCTTATGCTTTTTCAGAGCAATACTTTCCCATTGAGGTATAGATTACATACATACATACTGGGAAAGATATGCTCAACATGTCTGTTTAAAAAAAAATCTTTACTGCACAGTCCATAAATGTAAGAAATATTTTTTATGCATATGAGAGGTGTTCAATTTGTTATAGAAATCCTTGAAAGCAGTACACAAGCACAAGTTAGGGAACAGGATTGTAAAGAGGATTCCTGATTGTTCTGCACTCAGCATACATGTACATACACAGTTTTAAACCCAGGGAGTTTACAATCTAAAGGATGTAGAAATTAGAGAATTTTTTACTAGGCAAGGTCAGTAGCAGCGTTACAACTGCAGAGAAGCCAGGTGCAGTTTCAATCTGTGTAATTCCCGTGTGTTGTTGGAAGAGTCCTCCAGCTCTGTATATGGCTGTGTTTGGGTGTAGTAACAAAATGTGGTATCTCCAACCTGCCACTCGCAGTTTGATCTTTCAAAAGAAGACTGCCACAAAGGTGTTTCCTGCATGTTTCCTTACCAGCTGCTTGTATCTTGGTGTGATTTTTTGAGGTCTGTTACCAGTTCCCGTGGTAAAGGAGCGCCGATACCACACTTGCCATCATCTGCCTTCCTACAGGAACAAGGGCAACTTGAATTAGCCAAATAGCAGAACCAGTACTTTCCCTACCAGAGGGGTTAACTCTATGGCCAGGAGTGGCAAAAATGTCAGAAAGCTCTCTCTAGGGCTTGAGTGCTGAAGATTTTGAGATACCCAAGAGTCCTATAAGGTGTCTTTTGACTTACGAATAGTGAGGGGAAAGCGATGTTGGTGCCTTCGTTTGAATGTTTAGCTGATGGGTAGAGCTTTGTAGCAGGAGTTAAACTTTACAAACTACTTTTCAGAAAAACAGAATTTCAAAAGCTTTTTTTCATGGCACCATTCCTTTCTGAACTGCTGTGTTGTCCTGTGGGACTAAAATGCTCCAACTTGTTGTGTCTTAGTCAGAAAAAATTGAGGCTGTTTTACTATGTGGTACTTGAAGGATGTGCTATTACAATATGCATGAAGACTTTGACATGAAATATCTTATTTAAAATAAAGCAACTGTAATGTTTCCAATTGAAGATAAACCGAATGTTCAAGTAGTCGAAAAGATAAAAACACAGAATGCAGTTTGTGTAAATACAGAAGACTTATTTGTCTACATCATCTTTCAGACTCATTAAACAGCCATAAGTGATTTAAATACAAATTAGGAAGCTGCACATCATGTTGCAGCCTACTCATGTAGGCTGAGCTCATCAGAAACTCCTTTTGTTCCTCCATTTCCTTCCACCTTACTTTCCCTGCAGATGCCAGCAGCGCTGCTTTACCCCATTTACAGGGCTCTGTCGAAGCCATCACTTCTGCAAGGATCTCTGTTATTCTTGGTTCCTTTTTTATTGCTGATCCTTCTCCTTTTCTCTCTGACCTTTGGACCTCCATATAACACTGCATTCCTTTGCATGAGTTGAGGACTGTGATCTACCTTCTGATTTTCCTTTTTTCCTCTGTAATTCGTGCTTGTTGATCTTTGACATGGATAGTCTAAGATTTAATTAATACAGAAAACAAGAGCATTGCAGAATACATTGCAGAATTGGGAGGTTTTATGCTGGAAGATACTTTGTTCCTGTCAGCTAGTTTTTAATCTATAAATAATTGCCTGGTTGGCGTATTGCATACTGCAGACTCTGTGTCTCTTACATGCCTCTAACAGGTTCTAGTTTTCAACCAGAACTGACAAGGCTATTCTGATACGCAGAACTTGCCACAAAATTTTTGTAATTCCTTGAGTGCTTTGGTTATTAGGTAACAGATGGTGAGTCATTGTCAGTTTGAGGGTACAGATCCTTCCTTTGCATAGGCCAGCGGTATGTTTGGCTTGTTTGTGAAATATTCCACTGCAAATACTAGGAAATGTAATAGATTTATATACATGTTTTTTTTAGGAGCAATGGATGAACTTCATAGCCTGGACCCAAGAAGACAAGAATTGTTAGAGGCAAGATTCACAGGAGTAGTAAGTGGCAGCACTGGGAGTACTGGAAGTTGCAGTGTTGGAGCTAAAGTAAGTCCTAAGAGCAGTCATTCAGATCTGCCATCTTTGAAATACTAATTTATCTCACACCATCTCATTTTCATATTTTCAATGTAATTTACTTGTAAAAGCACTGGGTTGAAAGAGGCTCTCAGAAAAATCCTTGTTTGTCTGTTATTTTGCTTTGAGATAGGATTGTTTATCCTGAACCTTTCTGGGACATGGACTTTGAATTGTTCTTAAAAACACTGAAGAATGAGCTTATACAGGCTCTTTTTTGGTTTTGCTGTAGTGCACATGTGATCAGAGATGGAATACTTTCCAAGTATTTCGGTGGAGTTGTCCCTGCTGCAGATGACCATCTCAAATAGACATGGGGAGTCTGGTGTGACATCTGTTTTTAAGATTAAACTTTCTTGAAGATTAATACATATAGATACACAAATTATTTCAACATTTACAGACATTTATATCAATGTCTCTTCTTTTATTGTAGAATTCCTGTCCTTTAGTATCTAAGCCAGGATGCAACACTTAAGGAAGAACCTTAGGAATACTGAATAATTAACTTCCATAAGTTGTATATTTTCTTTCAGTTAATACATCTGCAAAATAATTTTGTCCTTGTTGCATATTCTGTTCAAGTTACAAGCTTCAGCTTCCAAGACTGATTTCTGCAGTACTGTTGCCTAGCCAGAAGTACTCCATTTTGCATTTGTGCATTTGAATGTTCTCCATCAAGTGTAGTACTTAATAAACTGATATTTAAAAGGTGTAATACTAATATTTTTAGGCACGTTTCCCTCATGAGTAAATTACTTCTGAATTCTGTTTCCAAAGTGTTTGCAATGTCCTCATATTTTAGATGCTTTACACAAACTTGCAGTATTTTTAGCTTCCTATGCTGTATTTTAGTTAGAGTATAGATTACAGCACAAAATACTTCCTCATAGCAGACGTTGACAAAATTTCTGAAGACATGTCATGTATCTGACTATGGACAAACTACACAGAATTGAAATTATTATATATTGATCTTGCATCATATCTTAATTTGCTTTGGAGAGTGGCATGAACTGTCACAAAGCTGTAAAAAGGTGACGTACTTGTTACTACCATTTAAGCCAAGAAGTGAGTTAAATAGGGGAAGAAATGAGGTTGGATTTACACAGTGGTGTTGATGCACTGTTTAATTGTCTTCTCATTATGATTGCAGAATTGTCTATTTGCCATATCTTATGCTTAAAACTAGAAGGATACAAACACAATAATTCTGGCCCATCTTTGCTTATTTATTCCTTGGATTCTCTAGTACTGCTTATTCCCCTAATTTATTAACTCAATAGCTCAGGTAGTTGCTCATAATTCACATTACTATTATCATTTTTTATTACTAGATCTGTACTTCTAACTTCATTTTACTTTTAGTTTTTGATACAGTTGTTTTGGTCCGTTGCTTTATTGCAGATTTCCCTCATAGTCTGTCTACTGCTGTATATGTAATAAGTTTTTTTTTAAAAGGCATTATCGACTTTCTTGGGGTTCCTCTTCTTTAAGCTTTGATTCCCTGTGAGTCACTGCTTACCCTTTCCATAAATCGGTTGAAGTCTTTTTCTCGTTGTCTGTTGTTTAGCTGATTTCAGCTGTTAGCCAAATTACATTCCACTTTCACATTCTCAGTTTGTTCATCCAAGTTAGCCAGAAAAAGAAATTTAAAATAACTAATATCCTTTTTCACTCTGCCATGGAAAAAATACATTTTTTGTCCCTGATGCATTCCAAGATTTGTATCTCATCCAGTTGGTTTCCAAATTATCTAGATGAAGTGGTGTTTTTTTAATACTATCAAATGCTTTGATAAATGTTTGCAGAAGATACTATTACCACTGTTTCTTATAGATGCAGATCCTCATCTAAGACATTGTTGTTCTTACCTTCTAGTCCTGTGATTTGTTACACCATCAGTAAAAACACAATTATATCAGTTTTGTTTGTATTTCTTTTATTTGTGACCATTCAGTGTATCCATGCAGATCATGTCAAGTATAGTAGCTGATCTGGGCTGTGTTTGGAAAAAAATGCTTTTTTAAAAATACAGATTGTAGTCTTGGTGGGGGATGTTCAGACAAGCTGATCTGACACTTATTAAAAAAAAAAACTGATAAAGCATTTTTGATCTGATGTGCAGAGGTAACTGAGAAAGTGTGAGGTATAAATATAATATCCATTAGTCTGTCTTCACTTTGAAGGCCAAAAATGAGGAAACTTCCTTGTGTACAAACCCAAATCCCCACGTACCAGATCCTAATTTTCCTAAGCTAGCAAGACAATACAGGGCTTGCAACTGCACTTAATGGTTATTTTTTGAAATATTCTGGGTCATTATATTCTTCTAGTAATTAAATTGAAATGGACTCTTATTTATTGGGAATACTCTTTTGAAAGGCTACTCTTACCAAATGTTTTGCTGAAGAGTTTTGGAATTTCTTTGGGGGGAAAGCCCATCATGTTCAAGCTTTTTCAGTAAGCAAGGTTGGAAATAAAAAGGTAGGTTACTGATATTATTGTTGTATCTGACTTGGATGGCCAGATACTGACACAGGGCAAGGAAGAAATACATACAGACATTTCTGTACTGGAGACTGCACTGGGGAATAACATACATGGAAATTTGGTGTGTTTAGTTAACATTTCTCTGGAAATTTTAATCCAGAGATGATCTAGTTACTCAGATGTCACAGATGAGTACTGTCCTGCAAACTGATACCAAGCTGGGATTTCATGTTCAGGAGCAAACTGCCTTGGGACTAATTTCCCTTCAAAGTATTTGTTCTGCCTTCTTATGTAGAAGAGACCAGTCCATCAGTGTAAGAGTTTTGGTGGGGTATTTTATTAAAAAGACACTCAGCTGATGATGACTCATTAAAATGTCCTCGTGACACGCTGTGTTCAAAAGATCTCTGAATAAATCAGCCTTAGTAAATTTCTAAAAAAATATTGTAATTTGGGACATATCACTACTTGGGTTCTTTGTTGTTGTTGTTGTTGTGTTTTTTCTTCCCTCGCTAATGTAAATTTATTGTGTTGGGGGAAATAATTTGTTTTAAGAATGTAGAATAATACTGTCAATGGGTTTTAATTTTCTCCAAGACAGGCTAGACAATTGCAAAGATTTTTTAAATCTGTTCCATGACAGAAAGTTAAAACCTGTTTTAATTAACACCTCTTTTTCTTCAAAAATGAAAAAATCCTGGTAGTCTCCAGAACTTTCTCCAATGGTTTTGAATATGCTAGGGTTTTTAGGGCAGTTTTGCTTAAAAGCAATGGAAATTCAGAATTTTCTGTGCCCTGTCAAAATATCCACCTGTCAAACTTGTTCCCCTTTCAAATCACAAGTGCTCTATAGTTTATAATTTTTTTCCATGAGAGGATGAAATGACTATTACTCGTCATAACTGTGAGTGATAACAGTGGATTATGTTTTATAATTCTGTGTATAATTTTGAGTATTTTATTTGTCTTGGTAGGCCTCCACAAATAACGAGAGTTCAAATCACAGCTTTGGAAGCTTGGGATCTTTAAGTGATAAAGAATCAGAGGTAAGTGTATGGGGCAGATTGATTATTACCTCAGAATTTTAATGCTAACAAGTAATTTTTTAAATTCTACTTGGATGCCTTAATTTGTATAGAAGCTTTTAAAGTAAAATGCAGACTACTCAGATAGATAGGAAAGAGCATAAATTACTGAAAGACACTATCTCTTGGAAGAGGAACAGTGAAGAAGTGAGTTTCTTTGGATTTTTGGTCACAAAACTAGCTGCCTCTGCTTCTCTGCTATCTACGTAGTCACGGTCTGAGGATGAATACAGCTTTTGGAGCTGAAAATGATTACATAGTTTGCTGTCTTTTGTTTTATAAGTAATAAATGTTTCATCAGCACAGATAACTTTGGCTGATCTTTAGATGAATCCTTGAAAATACTCTAGAAACCAGTTTACCATGTTTTCTTTTCAAATACGGATTTATGCCAAGGACAGATATCCTTAGTAGCCATCATCTTTATTTGTAAAAGCTGCAGTTGTCACTGTGTGTTTCCTTACCTAAATCCAGTCTGTAATCCAAAAAAAGGATTCATGCTTTTATTAGGTTTAAATGTGCAGAGCTCAGACTTCCCTTGAGTAGAATATTTTCCTCCTAGTGATGAGCACTGATATAGTTTCACTAATACTATATAGTTGCTGTTACAATGTACCTACTGCTGTCCCTGAGTCCCTCTGGCAGTTTTGCCTCTGTGTGTCACAGATTGCATGGATAAGATTGTATCCTTTGTAACCAAGAGTGGATTTCTAGCCTAGGCTAGACCCTGTGTGACAGTGTGCCATGCTGGAGAGATTGTTATTTGGAATGCACTGTTGGTGTTATTTTCACATGTCAGAGCTTTACTTTGGGGCCTAATTGTTCATTTGCTCAGTCACTACAAGATGCTTTTTTACTAGGCTGCCAGCAAGTGAGTTTAATTGGTGCCCAAAGCTGATACATTATAAATGTTCTGTATGTGTGATTTGTTTTTCTCTTTGAAAAAAGCTCTGCTGTTTTTTTTCCCCTCACCTTTCCCAGCTGGATTATGCATCCAACTGCATAGACTATTTTCTTAACCAGAAGATTCTGTCTGCCTGTTGTTTTTATTCATGGCTTTTCCTAGAAATACTCTGGGCAGTGATGCAGTTCTGATGTAGGTGTGGGAATGGAAATGTGCTGCAGTAGCCTGATGCTTATGATGTATTATTGCAATTCCTTGACAAAAAAACATGTCAGTAGTTGAGTGATTTCAGAACACTGACTATATGTGTAATAAGTTTTCGGTGTAGGAAAATGTTATTTTGCTGTTCTATACATGAGATACAGAGGCAAAGCTTTTCCAAGGCATGTGAGTTTGAAAGTCTCTGCAGTGTTTTAACCTCAAGCCATGCTTCTGGGTAGGGATAATGTTTTGTCTTTTAAATATTCTAAGGCTCATATTCTAAAATAGAAACTGACATATTTTTCGAAAATGTCCCTGCACAGAAGTCCACTGTCCTCCATTGCACAGTGAGAGATGAATCTTAATGACATTAGATAGTGAAATACATTTTCTTTACTCTTTTTCAGAAGTTGTTAGGTGTATTCACTTAAATTATAATTGTAATAGCAAGAAGGTTAATAAATTTTTACAGTTCTTAAAATTATATCTGGTTACTTATATGCTAAAGTACCATAAAAAGTAAGCTGTAGATCTTAGTACTACAAGCAGGTTGTGGGATTGTTTTGTTGTGTTGGTTTTTGTTTGTTTTAATAGCATGGCCTTGAAGGTTTCATAGTAACAGTGATGGTAGTGTGGAAATAAGAAGACTTGCTTATTGGGGAAGCAGTGCCATCATTTGACGTGGAAAGAGCACTGTTGTATTACAGTAGGTCTTGGGAGAAAAAAAAAAGGTAGATATGCAAATCTCAGAATTATTGAAATGAATTTCTAGCAAGAGTGTCAATTTATGATCAAACCCTGATGATGCATTCATGTCATTATTCCGTGCTTTCATCATGAAGTGGCACATGAAATCTGTGAATGTGAAGGGGAGACTCCGGGGAAGCGCGGTGAAATGGAGGGGAAAACAAGGATCAGGACCAAGATGTATGAGGCTCTGCTAGCTTGCCAAGCTGTGTGTGACTTTCATATAACTTTACAATGTAGCATTGGGTAACCTTAAAAGTATTTTATCTTGCTTATGAAATAGTAAGATTTTAATCTAAATCTTGGCTATATGTAAATACTTTGGCAGCTACAGAAAGTAGCTTCGGTCTTTATTCATCAGGGAGATACTCCCCAGCCCCATTAGTCTTCAGTTTCTTGTAATTCGTATGACACCATTCATTAGGAAGGATTTTGGAGTACATTTTCTAGTGATGGATGCGTGCTGTACATTATCATGCGAATTTTGTGCTTAGAAAAGGGGAACATGACCTTGTTGAGTAACCTCATTAATAACCTCATTAGTGTGCTAGTACTTTCTGGTTTGGAAGGTTAAATTAAGCACTGAAAGAAATAAGAAGAGCTTTAGGAAATAGACATTTATGAATTACTTGAGTTTTAGAACTATAAACCTCTTTAAATGGCTGGTTTTTAAATACAAACCACAGCAGCTGGAAACTAGTTTTGGTGGGGGAAATCTTATGTGTTTTGTCATTAATTAGCTTTTAAACTTCTTTTTCTTTTATTTTCTTGATATGGTAGATAAAAGTTACTACATTAGAATATAATTGCTGAATTGAAAGTTGGAAAACAAGAATAACATGAAAATGCTTGGTTAAGTAGTTTCAGTTTAGTTCATGGAAAGGTAGCTTAATGTTACCTATTTACCCGGCAATAGTTCCAAATAAGTAAAGTAAAATTTCTGAGCTATGCTTTCTGCTTTTAGAATCAATATTCTTGAGAACTCCGTTTCCAGGAGTCTGTGTTGTATACTTTGCTAGTGCATGATAGCATTGTAAAAGATGCAGATGTCAGTTGGATGAGTTTATTTAAAATAAAATAATTTAAACTTGATTTATAGCTTGATAATACAACATTTACGGTTGTAAAACTTACAAAGATATCTTTATGAAGCTACACACAGAGTCAAAACACATAAAAAATACATGGTATAGGTAAGGAAGACCTTTCTTGTCCTGCTGGTTCTTTTATAGACTAATAATTTTCTATGGATCAAGAGTAGCTTAAAATGGTTCTTGCTAACATAAATAGTGTTGGGTATTTGTAGTAAATTCATATTTGAGCATATCCACACAAAGATTCTGGAATGGAAACGTTCTTGAAATGATTTACTGACGATTGAAATTTGAATGTTGATGTAGTTTGCTGTGTTAAGACAGCATACTTGGAGCACCAAAATGACAGAAACAATAAAATAATGAAACTGTGGTCTCATGAGAGAGCGAAGCATGTTGTCACTGACCTCAAATTTAGTCTGAGCTATCAAGGACCTTTGGTTTACTGGTAAAATAGTTCATGTAATGTCTCCTGTGCTTTCTCCAGTTATGTATGAGGCACCATGAAGAATGCACACACACAGAGCTGCAGTATGCTGAGCAAGAGCAGCTTTTCTTATTTAACTTAAACTGGGGAGACTAACTGTTTGAATCCTCCGATCAAAGAGGAGCAAATATAATTTGGAGATGCTTCTGATCACGGCCCTTTCTTATCTGTGTTGTACATGGTGATCGTAATTTCCAGGCAATTGTACAGAAATATTTATTCCAGAAATATTAACAGATAGGTTTTTTTTTACTTATCATTGATGCTTTTTTTTTTTTTCCTTGAGATAGAAGTATCTCAAGGGGAGGATGACACTTTCTAAGTGGATAGATACTGACATTTTGAGCAATTTTTGCTCTCTACTTTTTCCTCTATTTCTTTATTTTTAATTCTCAGCAGATTCTAGAAATCTATACAGTTTTTATTAGTTTGGAAATATCTTTTACACTTATGAAAAAGTGTAACATTATTGGCTTCCTATTGAAGCACTAGAACTTTGTGTTTATGCTACAGCAATGTGTAGCAAACACCATCAAAAATCAGATTATTTCACTTAAGTATTAAGCTTTAAAACACCTGCACTAAAATACAGAGATCTTGGTAAAATATAGACATAAATAAAACAAAAATGGGTGTTGATAAATCCTGGTATGAATGAAAAGGAGTAATTGCTTAACAATTAATATGTGGAATTGCCTTTTGGGAAATAATTTAAGAATTACTTCTCACTATCTAAAATACCTCTTCTAGCTTGTACCTGATTGACCAAAGATCACACTATCTAGTTAAACTATGATCTGAAATTGCATCCCCACTGAATTGTGAAATCATGTTTTATGGATGAGGATTTAAATTTATTTCATAATAATACAAATAAATAGAGCTTATGTTACATCATGTTCTTTTTCTTGTTTGTAGACTCCAGAGAAGAAACAGTCAGAGCCTTCCAGAGGAAGAAAAAGAAAAGCAGACACTCAGAGTGAAAGCAGCCAAGGTAAATTAGAATGTAAATTGACTCAGTAGTGATTGCATGTAACACAGTTTTGACTGTTAGCCTCAAAAATTCTGTATTTTCACTTACGTAAGATATGTGTTAGGTTTTGGATGATAAGTTCTGTATTCTTCTCACCCTCCCATTTGTCACTGGAAGGGATGGGCAAGTAAAACGTGAACTGGACTGGTAATTACCCAAAAGAATGATGAGCTACTTCATGTGTAACTCGCAGCTATGATACAACTCTGTAATCTTTTTAAGAATTACAGCAATTCTTCTTATGCAAAGTACCTTGTGGTTTGAGTTTCTTTTCAGTAGATAAGGGGAAAAAGGGATTACTGATTACAATATATGATTCTTGTTTTACAGGTATATACAAAAACTGAATTTTATTCTTCCTTTTCTGTGGATGATGGTAGTAGTCTAAGGGGTGGAGAAATCATAATGAGACTGATTTCTAATTTATATTTACAAAGTTTAGTTTTTGTCATTCCTCTCTTTAGTGTGACTTTTGGGTGAAAACTGGTGGAAATTTAACCTCAAGACAAAAATTCATCAGAAGGGGAGTGGAAATAGTTCGATAACATCTGTATCAGCTTTATTTTTAATTCAGCAGAGCTAAAAAATGTCACTTCAGATATAAAGCAATGGGCTCCATGTCTGGAAGTCTTTGTGATGCAGCATGCTATTAGTAGAAGAATCATGTTGTTTGATTAAAATTAATTTCTCCCTCAGTGTTACTTTGTAAACACCTGCTTTGTTCAAAGAACCCGAATGAAATTTCCCATTTTCATTGTTCTAATAGCTTATCCTTCCTGTTACTAATGAGCGTTGAAAGTAGAGGTGATGGAAAATTTTGGGACCTTTTAATATAGAAAACATTATTATAATATCTTACAATCACTGTTTTACTGTCAGCAGTAGTAAAACTGAGTGGTCCGCACTGCAATATTTTCAAGGAGCTGGCCTAAGGAACTGCAGCCTCTTGGAGTGGTACAGTACAGTTGAAGCACAGCAAAAAACTCCTAGTGTATTGGAAAAAAGAAACAAGAAATCAATCTCTTGTATATTGCATATCCAGGATATTGACTTTGTAATATGCAAATTAATCCATAAATGCTGAAGAAAAGGATTGTTTAGAGCATAGAAGTAATTGGAAGGTGGTATAAATCAGTGTAAATCTATTCATAATTGGCTGTGCCAAAATAATTTGACATATTTCTTCAGTGCAGAGCTCTGTAACATGACATCAAATAGATTTTTCTATACTGAAGAGGAATGTAGTCTGTCCCATTTATCTGCATGAAAGGGAACTTGATAAAGTGATACATGAGAACTAAGCATGAGGACAGAAATCACTAGCAGAACTACAGGGTAGGTAAAGAATTGGCTGGAGGGAAGTAGCAGCAATACATACACTGATGGGTAACTGCTGGAGAAATTGGCGGTGTGCTGTTCTAGGTCTTGGAATTTTTTAATCTAAATTTTTCTGTTAAAAGTCTTGACACAAAAAGGTCTGCCAAATGTTTCTGGTTTTTTGTGTTACTTCTTAGTGACACAGCATTATGCAGCAGTGTCAGTACAGAGGTATATTGAACTAGAGAGAATTCATCAGGGCTGAAACAATAGAAAAGCTTGAAAATCTTTGCTAAAAAGTAGAAATAGAATTTATGGACCTATGGGTAATGATCTCCTAATATATTGCAAAAATTTCTTTCTATAAAGTAAAAAGCTTTGAACAATAGTCCATTTCCAAGATGTCTCTTAACAGGTTGTCTGACTTGTACAGGCCAAAAACCCAGTCTCAAGATTTATTGGCCGTCTTAGGGCCAAACAGAAGAAAACATTTGTGCATTGGATGAGGTATAGATGCAGTCTCTGGAATGCCACACATGGGTCCGGTCCTCCTGTTGAAGAAATACAATTCCTGTTCTCCTAAGTCTCAATCCATTTAAGATAAATTCTGATCTCAATCTCTGGTGCTTTATTTTCCTAGTTAACACTGTGAGTTACCCAATTCATAATCAGGTTAAGAGGACTGGAAATACTTGTCATTCTCTATGCCCTCAGTGTTACTGGCACCTAGGAAAATCCTTGGGCAGAATATTTGGGCATAATACCTCACCTGGAGTATATAATGTTAGTAGACTTGGTAAATTTGATACTTTGAGATAGTGCTTGAAAAGGGGAGAGACTTAGAGCTGAAGTTTTGATCTGTAGGATGAGAGATGAGTTTCATGTTATCTAGAAGAGGTCTAGGGTTTCTGTAAAGTCTGCTGTAAACTGGTTTAGGAATTGAGGGTGACTTAATATCTGATTTCTCAATGAATGGAATATGCAAATCTCTTTGTTTTGGCAATCCCTTAATTACCTATATAGTGACATCACGTATTACCACATCAAAGAAAACCAATTAACAAGTGGTAAGATTTTACTATAATTATTTGCAGGTAAAAATGTAAGACACCTCCATAAGTAATTTATTCAACCAATTCTTATGTATTACTGTATTTATTGCAGGCAAGAATATTGGGGGACGTGGTCACAAGATTAGTGACTATTTTGAGGTAAGAATTTTGTAGAATTTATTTTGGTTTTAAAATTTTCTTTCAAAATATCCTTTTAGCTTTTTTTTGGATGGTACAGCATTTTTGGTTGTAATGGACAAGCCTCTTGAGTGGTTACTTCTTTTTTGTTCATGTAAGGTTCTGAATATTGAACCTTGAAGTAGAGATGCAGTCATCTCTTGATGGAGCCTGAACTAAAATACAAAACCCATCATCTTTCACACCGTTCTTTAAACAGTTACAGGTTGCACTAATGAAAGTAATACAGTCTGATTTACAAATTCTGTGTGCAGATGATCTGTAGAATGTACTGTGTACATTCAGTAGATGTATAATGTATTTTGAGAAGCTGGACTAATTGGTCCATATCTGCTCTACAGTACCAAGGTGGAAACGGCTCGAGTCCAGTGCGAGGCGTACCTCCTGCAATCCGCTCTCCTCAGAACTCACATTCCGCTCCTTCTTCTGTAAGTCTGGGAACTTCATGACTGCTGGAGATAGTTTTATAGTCTAAAAATAGCAAAACTGAAAATAATCTGTATTCAAGGGGAGAGTTTTCAAAGGAATGAATCCTGGGAAAGAGTTCATTCTTCCAACAGGAAAAAAAGAAATAAAATTAAGTATTAAAACGAAATTTTTCTGTTAACACTGGGTCATTTTTTCTTAAATGTCTTTTTAAATATAAGGTAGTTATGTAAAATGTTGAATAAATGTTAAAATGTTGTAATGACATCTATTCATAGGCCTCACACAAAAAAGGGGAGTTTTTTTGTTACTTATAAGGAAACTTAAACCCCTGACTTGGGACTTAAAAAGCTCAGTTTTTTGATAAATTGTCTTTTTTTTTCAATAACTGATACCTAATCTGCCTCTAAAATTCTCTTTCTTGGTCGTGCTAATTAATTTTTTTTCCTTCTCATAAGCACAATTTCAGTGCCCAGCATACCAACACGTTATTCTAAATGGCCAAACGAATTTTGCCAGTAACAGAAAAGATTTGTTTTCTCTGATGGTAGACCTCAGCTTTTATTCCATGTGCTTCCAACTTCAGGCATCCTCTTGGTCTTGCCAACAATATGGGGTGTTATACAGATTTTGGAATTTGGCTTGAAAAACGTCTCATTCACACAAACTAGGTTCATTAACAGGATTTGTGTTCTGATCTGCACTAGCTTCCCCTCTCTGGTTCTCCCATGAGAACTAAACACTCCAAAAATAACTCACGTTATTCTTGAATTGTGAAAGCTCAGAATCAGAAAAATAAGTCTTTGTAAGACTGACATCACCTTATGTCAGTCTTGTATTGTCTTAAATCTTTCAGTCTGTTTCCCAAAAGTGACAATCCTAGTTTTCTCAGAGAATATATTGCATCCTTCCTGAACTGCAAGTGGTATGTAACACCATACTGATAGCTCTCAATGCAGTGCTTCTAGTAGCTTGTGTAAAAAGATACCTTATTTCTCTGTTCTTGAGATGTTCCTGCCTAGAGTTGTACCAGAGCTATGCTCATAATTAAGTATTACTTTAATTAAATATCTAAAATACTTTGTTTTCATGCCTTTCAGGTTCGACAGAATAGTCCTTCTCCTACTTCATTAGCTTTTGGGGACCACCCTCTCACACAACCAAAGCAGTTATCTATTAAAATTACTCAGGTAACTTTTGAATAGATCACTTTATACTGCAGAAAAAAAAAGTAGTTATGTTTATTTCTTTGTCTTTTAACTTCTCCTGAACTCTTAAAGACTTTGAAAAGCTTTGCTTTTTAAAATTGCCAAAGCATTTCTCTGATAAGTTCAGCAGCTCCGAATTTAAATATCTGTGGTGAGTTTTGTATTCTGCACTTGCTCAGCTCCTAGCATTGCACTTCATGATTATATAGATGACCATGGCATTGGTAGGTTTTTGCTCATTATTTTAGCTGTTGTGTGATTTTACAAGTAGAGGCTGCTTTTTCAGGCAGTATTTGAATTGACAGCTGCCATTGTCATACTGTATTTAAAATCTGACACTGAAGAAGAAAAATGAGATTGATGAGATGGCAATCAAAATGATCAACACAATTCTGACATGACTTCTAAAAGCTGAAATCAACTGTTTAATTCTCTCTGCCGTTTCTGACATGATCTGTCTTTCACATTAGTCAGAAAAAGGTTGCTTCACCTGTTGACCAATACAGAGAAATTAATTAGTTGACATTTACATTCTTGCCCTGTTTTTAATGTTTTTTTATGAACAGTAACTTCTCAGTTGCTGATGAAATCTTTTAATACTGTTAATGGTTTGTCCCAACTGTTAACAGTTGTCTTTATGAAGAGAGAAAGTGATTTTGAACAAGAACCTTTAATAATACTTCCGAACACCTGAAAATAAGATCTGCTTGTCTTGTTGAATGTTTTAAAGTAGTTTATTTCTCTGCCTAACAAGCATAAAAAGAATAATGCTGTAGTTGTATAAGGAAAGCATAAATATTTTAAAATGTTCTTTCTAGACTGATCTTACAATGCTGAAATTAGCTGCACTAGAGAGTAATAAAAATCAAGACTTGGAAAAGAAAGAAGGTCGTATAGATGACTTACTCAGGGTAAGTGTTGGACATGGGGTAAAGGTACTTATTCAGAACAACAGACTGAATGTGAGGACAATTCTTTAGATTTTTTAAAGATCACTTAAATAAAAAAGTATAACAAATTTTTAATTACTCTAACTTTTTTTCTTAAATCTAATAAGTTCTATAATGAAATGGATAAGGTTTTTTTCAGCTTCTGTGCTACAACTTGTTAATGATTAAATATGTTTGTAGACTTCTGAAGGTGCAAAGAAAGCCGATGCTGTTTGCAGGCAGTTGATTAATTCCTTAAATTCGTATTATAATTCACGTAACTGGTGGTTTTGTTGTTTGGTTTTTTTTTTTGTTCTAATTGTGAATAGCCATTATCTGTGGAGCAACTGTTGCTGTTTTCAGAATGGAGGTGATTGTGACAAATAAATACAGGCAGTGAATAACTACTTTCAATAAGAAAACTATTAAGACCTGTTTTCAGAAAAAAATCTTAACGCTTATGCTCTTGAAGGAAGCACTGGAGAGGGGATATACAAAATATGAAATATGAAACAAGCACATATTCCACAAGTTGTAGTCTGTTTAGTGTTTGTATGTGTACATACATATTTACAGTACATAAAAATATTAACCACGCAATGATGTACTGTGAAATTGTATATATAGATTGTTTTAACACATACTCAACAGTAGGGGATAGACAACCTTAAACTATTTTTTAAAAATTTTGTTTTGATCAAAATAATATTGTTGTGGGATTTTTAAGGTAATAAGTTAAATATAATTGGAACAGCGGGAATTTGTTAAACTTCCTACTCAGATCGTTGAAACTTCTATAATTGTGAAATTTTTGCTTTCTTTTAAATTGAAGATGTTAGGATTCATATGACTTCAGAAATCATATGTAAAGATCTGATGCTAAAATTTAAACTTCCACTTTGAATGTAAGCAGACTGAACATGAGATTGGTACAGAGTTTTTATATATTTTCATTATGCTGAACGTTCTGTAATACAGAATGCAGGACAATGTAAAGGAAGTAAAAAAGAATCAAGGTGTCCTTCTATAAATAGGGATATACCTGTGAAATGAAATTTTTATATAGATAAATAGATGTGTTTGTGCAAATATGTCCTTACTTTAGTCATGTCAAAGTAGATATATTTATTTGCTGTGACAGCTGATTTAAAAAACAGTGTTTCAATATATCGCTTCATATTTTATATATATTTATTAGGCTAATTGTGATCTTAGAAGACAAATAGATGAACAACAAAAACTACTTGAAAAATACAAAGAAAGGTTAAACAAATGTATTTCAATGAGCAAGAAGCTTCTAATTGAAAAGGTAAGTTTACTGCTCTTAAAATCTTTGTGATAAAAACTGGGAGATTGCTGTAAAACTCCACTATGATTCCTTCATTTTCACTTCAACTTTTTCACATTAGTCACTTGAGATTGAAATTTTGTATCTGTGGTCTCTATCTGGCAGCATTTCTATAAACCTGAATAAGCTAAATAAAATGTTAAGCCTTTTTCAGATTGTGGAAAATGTACCTTTTTTAATTTAAGGATTTACTCATCGTAAGTAATTCAAAATAGCAAAGCATGAAAGTTACTGATTTAATATATGGCATATTTTCTGGACAAATTGTAAGATCACAGTGGATGAAAGAATTTTTAAACATAATCTGTTGTGAAGAGGAGATGGATAATATCTCTTTGTGAGACACTTAAGTGGCTAAGGTAATTTTTGATGTAAAATGATAAAATGCCATGTTAGCTCAGAATTAATGAAAAAAAGGAAATGAAGATGACTGCCTTCATACTACTATTAATGAAAGAATTACTTTTTAAAAATTTCACACCAATTATATTTAAACTAGGAGCAATTCATTAGAAGACAAGGATACCTTGTTTCTCTCCCTCTTCTTTAAAATAGCCTAATTTTTAAAAAATCTTAAAAAGTTAATAGCAAATCATGTTATTAGTAATGAAGGTACAAAAAAGTTGAAGATAAACAGCCCCAGTGCCTTCCCTAGTGCTAGCTGCTGGATCCTGCTGTCATACACAATGGCACAAAGCGAGCCATCGGAGGATTCAGGAGAGTTTTCTCCCTAGCGTGTCATTAATAAATTATTGCCGATCTTTTTAAGTTCCAGCATGAGGGGAATGCAGGGAAAAGATGCCTCAGATCTGTTTGGCATGGTAGTAAGTGCGTACCTTCAGACTGAGAATACCACAAGGGATGTTTCCTGTGAAGGGCCTTTCTTCAGTCTACAAGTCTGTTTGTAAAAAGAGCCTTAATTCTGACAACTTCTCACTTTTTGTGTGTGTGATTTTGGGCCACAGACATTTCTTATGAAGCAGCCATTTGTAACAATCAAAGAGGTTTCCTTGGATTAGATGTTCACAGAGCCTTTCTTCTCTGAGGGAGACCAGGCAGACTCGGTTGGTTGTTGCATCCCAGGGATGCTTGTGGTAGCAGTGCTGGTTCTAACAAGGGCATCTGCTTCTGTCCCTGCAAGTGAATTTCTGATTGCAGTAAGCCTGCCCACAGTGGGTTGCCACACAGAGGTCCCTGCCCCAAGTCACTTTGGTACAAGTACTGACATAGAAGCTCAGTCAAGGAAGTTTCTAGGCTAAGAATGGGAAGTGCTTTCTTTATGATATCTGTGTCGGTTCATTTGTTGCAGTAGACATGTACAGATAGAATCTTAATTATATCCTCTGTGATGCTGATACTCTAAATAGAGTGGTTTTTTAATGATGAAGAGCAGCAAACTTTATAGGAAAACGGAGCCAAACTCGGGACCTTTTTGGTGCATAAATTGTCCTCTAGTACTGTTCTGCCAGCTGCAAATGCTTGAGTTCTGTAGAAATTAGAATAAATGGGGTAAATACTACAACATATTTTTGTTGACTCTCCTCTTATCCCTGGCTTAAAAGGCTGTTGGAGGAAAAAAAACCCTGAGTGTTTTATTGACTTTTTGAACACTTCAGTGTTACTAAATATTAATTTTTTTTGTTGTTTTCTTAGAGCACACAGGAGAAGCTGGCAAGCAGAGAGAAGAGCATGCAAGACCGATTACGCCTGGGGCATTTTACAACAGTTCGTCATGGTGCTTCATTTACTGAACAGTGGACAGATGGCTTTGCATTTCAAAATCTTGTGAAGTTAGTCAATGCTATGTTCTTAAAATTCTCACTAATTGTTACTTCCCTCTAGTGGACTTTTTTATTACTAATGTTCTAGGATTGAAGCAGCTTTTCATATGTTGTATTTTGCTTTGCCTTTTGAAGGCTGAGAATAGAGTATAGAACTCCATTAATCAGATGAGGGAATGCCAAGGTTGTGTCTTTAAAAAACAGTTTGGTTTCACTTTATTTTAGCAATGTTTAGAAAAGCATGAATGTAGTAAATGAGCAGCACATAGCTGATAGAATTATAAAAGTAAATCAGTGATTTTTCAGGAAGCTAACCAGGTATCAGTGGTGGTCATTGGGAGAGATGAGGTCTGTGACATTCTCATAGATGCTACCTGCACATCCTCATGGCAGCAGCTTTTTCTGGCTCCCGCTCCTCCTCCTGCTGTGAAGGAGCAGTGACAAATCTGGCAGCCTCAGATAGGGTCTAGTGCAAGTGGATGGGGAGAGCAACCTCCTGGAAAAGAGCTGCCATAGCAGGGATTTCAGCAGAGATGGGGCCAAGGAGAAGGGCTCTGCAAGACTCTCAGAGATTGTAAAATAATTTCGCAGTGCTTCCAAAGAAGTTCTTTGGTAATGAGTCTGGTTCGTTGCAGATACAGATAGATATATAGATAGAAGAATACATATACTTTAAAAAGTAATTCACCAAGAGTTTAGTTTTTGAAGAGCAGTGTTTAGTCTTAGCATTATGGGATTGCCTGGGGCACTGTTTTTCTAAACAGTCTTAAAAACAGTCTGTAGATGTGTTCTGCATAAAAACTGTAATTGTTTGCCATGCAACCAAACTGATGATTAATTTGGGAATGGCCAGATGAAATTCAGTATTTGGCCTATAAAAATCATGTGCTCTCTATTGATGCTGTCAGGGGGTGTTTTTGATGGTATAAAATAAGATATCCACCAGCTCAGATAGATTTTTTTTTTTTCTTTTTCTAGTGCAGAAGTCAGGCATAACACTTTCAAAAACAAAACAAACCAAAAAAAGCACCAAAAAACTCACACAAAACCCCAAAACAACAAAACCCAAACAATTCCCCTGAAACCACCATATATTTAAAAAGTAAATTGTGCCATAACTTTAGCAAAATTTTTCCACTTCATGAAGAACGCTGGTGTTCGTTCTCCTAGGAAACATTTTCACATGTTCAGTAAGTTTTTTAAAATTTATAAATGCCTTATCAGTTAAAAAGATAGTTCTTGAAAAAATGCAAATTGATGAAACTTTAATAAAGCTTTTTTTGGGGTTTACAGGCAGCAAGAGTGGGTGAATCAACAAAGGGAAGACATTGAAAGGCAAAGAAAGCTCCTGGCCAAGCGAAAGCCTCCAACTACAAATAATTCTCAGGCACCATCTGCCAATTCTGAACCCAAGCAGAGGAAAAATAAAGCTGTGAATGGGGCAGAAAATGATCCCTTTGTTAGACCCAATTTACCACAGCTGTAAGTTTAACATTTCAATCAGTCTTTTACATAAATTCTCAGATATTGTCTGTGTGTGTTCTATTCAAATAACAGCATAAAAAGACACTCGGTATATTCAGCAGCTATATTCTCACTAAGGACTTGCTGATGTTAGGGAAATTTGCACCACTGTCTGTGAAGTTGTTGTACAATTGCACTGTCTATGAAGTTGTTGTACAATTTATTTTTGGTAAAGTCATCAGAGAAGGGCCCATTCTGGGGATAGCCAATGTTCCTTATGTTATGCTGATGTAGAAGTGTCCTTATCCTGGCTTCTTAGTCTTGTAATGTCACTGATACTGATCAAACTTTTCTTTATCCACATTGGTTTAACAACTTCTCTTTTAGTTGGAGATTATTTTTTCCATATAACAGTATTTAGTTGGCAAAAAAAAACTTTTTTCAGCCTTTAGTATTTGAAGACATGTCTTAAAACAAATGGAAATAGTATCCTTTTCCCCCTTGTGAATGCTACATCCCGAGACCAACTGTCAGAAGTTACTGATCCCATTTCGCATATTGACAGTGTTGTAATTTTTTGTCATTGAAACATAAAAATTGAAAGTTATTAAAGAACTCTTTTTTGGGGACATTTTTTTCCTGCAGACAGAAAGGGTATAATCAAGGCACACAAAGATGTGTTCTTGGCAATTTATTTGAATATTTTATGAAATAGCTTCAAGATATTAGTTACTGGCCTTTAGGCTAAGAGGCCGCAGCTGATAGTGTATCTGTTCCTAGTTTATTTTTAAGTAAAAATTAAATAATTAGGCTTAAAAAGAGTAGCAAATTAATCGGTGTTACTTTGCAGAAGTAAGCTACCCATATTGAGCACAGTCACTTGTCACTTGTCACCTTTCACGTGCAGAGGCAGTAATTTATACCTCCAGGGAGGGTACATAAATTGCTCTGGTTAGATCTAATAAATAAATACATTTGGACCATCCCTTTGAAGACAGCTGCATGTGTTTTGCATAATGCATCATTCTTAAAATTCACATTGTGAAGTTGTTTTACTGTGACAAAAATATCATGAAAATACAGTAGTAAGGCTGGCTGTGTAAGCAAATCTTGGTTAGTGTTACTCGTGTTTTGGTAGCTGAAGAGTCATTGCTTATTGTGACTCTTCAGTAATGCTTAGTGCCCATGTTTCTTCTTAGACCATAATTAATATGTCAGAATAGGACAGTAAATATTGCTGTTGTGCTAAAAATAATACTGCTTTGTGTTTGAATGTAATGCCTTCTGTTATTAAAAGTAACATTTAAGTAATGGAAAATACCTGAAAATTTACAGAAATTATTTGCTAACTTTGGCTGGTTATATTTCCATAATCTTATTGCTGCTTTGCGAGATGATGAAATATAAATTTGAGAAAAAATACAGACAACATGTTCTAATTTTTAAGTAGGACAAGATTAATTCCTGGTAATAAACTTCGGAATATTTTCTAGTGTTACATGGTGTTAAATAATTTCCAATTTACTAAAGACTGCAAATTTTCATTTCATCTGGCTTAACCAGTTACATGTTAAATAGCACATGAAAATGCTTGCTTGTTCTGGAATTGCCAGGAGAACAATCAAAATTGTCCTTTTGTATCTAAGGCTAGCAAAAATGTAAGCAGTTATTGAATCAAAACTGTTTTGCATTTAAATATCATAGTTTGGTCATTCTATAATCTAGATATGAGATTACTTGCCTGTATCATAAGCTTATAAATTTTGTTTCAGATCTTTGAGGAGATCTGTAATGCATCCTGAGATCACAGAATCATTTAGCCACATTACGCTCTTAGGCCTTCACTTGAAAGGGGTTTTTTGTATTGAGGATTTGTTATAACTTTCTATTGTAGTACTATGTGTTGACTCCTTTCTGCTTCTCAGTACAGAATTATTTTGTGTATCTTGGTAAAACATTAATTATACACTTATATTTTAGAGTAAATGTCATGTGCTCTATGTGATTCTCTCCTATTATATTGTTTATCACTGTTTCTGCATTACATCGACAGTGATGGTGTTAAATTAGTATAGTCAAATGGAAAAGGTTCTGTTTGTATAAGGCATGAGAAAATGCAGAGCTGTTTGAGATTAATGAACTAAACCAGTAGTGAACTAGTACAACATACATGCAAGTGATCAAGCAGGTTTATTTTAAACATACAAATGTCTTACTAGGAATAGTTACCAACAGATGTCTTTACCACTCCATTGTTTCCTTTAAAAAATATCTCCAGCTTCTGGTATTGACTAGACAAAATGATCTATAGCTTTGTAACAATCAGGAGTATTGAAGCTTTTTCTGCAAACAGGTGTGAATTATTTTGAAACAGACTGAAGGTGTTGCCTGAGACATTCTTAATAAGGGCATTGTTTTAGTTTAGCCGAATTTACTGTAGTACTGATAGGAATGTAAAAGCAGAATTTTTGCTCTGAAGTTATTGTTATAAAAGTGGCCAGCTTGCCAGTGTCTTGTGAGTGAATGGTGGCTTGGTGCTCCAAGTAACATGGAACACATGAGTCAAAACACTGTCCTGGTTTTCCATCATTCTTCCCCTTTTTGTGGCCTAAGCCAAAAGTAAAAAGTAGTTTCAGTTTTGAGAGTTCTTTATTCTACTGAGCAAAGTAATTTTATTAGTCTTATGTGAAAGGAATAAATTTAAATATATTTAAAGAAAAAATACTTACTTGAAGTAGAGGTTGCCTTCTCAGCCCTGGAAAAAAATCTGTTTGAAAACTCTGCCAAATCCTTTGAAGACGTGACAGAGGATTCTGTAAGATTATAATGCAAGTCCCTACTTTTTGGAAGCAGCTCTTATTTCACGAGACAGTTGTTTCTAGGAACAATGTTTTATTTGGTTTAGATGGTGGAATACTTCCTCTGCAGCTTCAGCCATTTCAGTTGTATTCACTTCCCTGTCACCTCTTCAAGTGCTTCCCAGTTCCTCCACGGCAGCCTGTGTGCGTCCTTGTCCCTGCATGCAGTTTGGATTAGGAGAGCACAGAGAGTTGGCAGCGTTTGTTACTGTGGCTGAACAAATGCATCATTTAGCAGGAGCATTCTGTTCTGTATGGAACAAATAAAAATATTTTCAGGAACTTTTTCAGGCTGAAGTGCCAACAATGTGTCTGGGCTTTACTGGACAAGTAAAGACAGCTCCTTTCCTGAGGCAGTCTTTTTCTAAGGCAAACGTGGAAACAATGGGGGAAAAGACATCATGAAAGGTTTTGACTTGGTTGAAGTTTGTTCATCCTTGTAGAAATCTGGGGAACTGGAGTGAGAATAAGCTTGGACCTAAAGAGAAGAGCTTCAGAAATTACAGCCAGAAAACTTGTATTGGATGTGTATATGGCTGTTTGGGAGCATGGCTGCATTCTGCTGTGCCTACATATCCAGGATGTAGGGCAGGGCAGACAGATACTTGTAAATGTACCTGGCTTGATAATGGTGAAAGCCAAGGAACACATGGATGGTTTGGTGGTTTTGTCTTGTTTGTACCCACTAGTAAAAGAATTTTGGTTGTAGAAGGTTTTGTCTTCACTTGTGAAGTGAAGACTGTTTACGTCTGAGTATGTGTATTGTGTCAGAACCTATGAAATTTGGTGGTGAAAACATAAGCTTCTGAAAGGCTTATTCTTTCTAATTAAAAAAAAAAAAAAAGGTTTTAATTGGTGGTGATCAAGTTTTCAGGCCAGGAAAGCTATCTACTTTCTTCCAGCAACAAGTAAGAGTGTCACATCATGGCCCTATATGTCACAGGAGAATTATGCTACATACACAGAATATGTCCAGTGCATTTTGGGGAATTTCTGGAATTTATTGCATGTGTTTCAAAGTTTATTTGGCTGCAGACAGCAGCCAAATTAAAATGATTAAAATACAGGATTTATTGTACAGTAATTCTGTGCAGAAAAGATCATGGTCAGGACCAGACTGTTGCCACATTAATTCATGCAACCTGTTCCCAGCTGCCCTTCTTCCCCAGTGCTCCTCAGATTAGCCCCAAGCCTGACTATCCAGCTTCAGATGGCAGCAGCCTTGTTTCTGGTTGATGTCCCTACCCTGTGCTTCTCAACCTTTCTCCCTCCACGTCTGATGAGACCTGTCTGTCTCAGGTGATAGAGGAGCAACCCCTTCTGCAGGAAACCATGGTGTGTTTTGGGTGCCTTGGATGGTGCTCTGAGCAGCCAGATCTAGTAGGTGGTATCCCTGTCCATGACAGGAGGGTTGGAACTAGATGATCTTCAAGGTCCCTTCCAACCCAGACATTGTGTGATTCTGTAATTCTGTTTTCAAAAGGTGCCTCCAGTGTGCCACTGCCCTGCAAAAGGTGTGGTGAGTGGATGCAGGTAGAAGGTGGTGGGCTGATGGGTAGCAGTCTCTAGGCTGTTAGGATGTTTTCAGACTGCACAGGTGGCCTACAGCCAGAAAAAGGACACCATTTTGGCTTACTACTGTTTGTTGTGTGCTATTTTAATACAAAGCACACTGTATTTTTAGATAAAAACTAATAAACTCCTAAAAAAAAGTGTTTCTGAGTATGAGAGAGTAAAGTTTTGTTTTTCAGAAGTAAATGAACAAAATCCAAAGTGACTATATCTGTGTACAGCTGTGTGTTTTATATGCCTTACTGCGAAATGTGGTGGTCAGTAATGACAATTTTAGATTGCTGTGAAACATGCTGTGCTTCTAATAGAGTTAAATTTGTAAGGAAATAGAAAAATGGGAAACAATCATTTATTGGGTTATGGCATAGAAACATGGAAAGAGTGACTTTGAATCTTAATGTTTTCAATATGATGTCCAAGTTGTGCTCTGTGCTCAAGAGGGCTGTTTCAGGACTTTTGAAAGGCAATAATTGCTGGAGCTGTCTAGGCACTTTGTAATTCTGTGTGGACACCTCAGATTTTATAAAAAGGCCCAATTTTTCCGTATTATGTTAGTTTTTAAGGGGATCTGTGGTTTTAGGGCTCTCAGTGTTCCCTGAAAGTTCTGGTAGGTCATGTCATAAACTTCATATTTTGAGTGTGTTTTACTGGTGGTTCAGCTTTGCAAAGCCACCTAAAATACTCACTTTTCTTCCTGAGAAAGACAAACTTTACTATCTGTATTTCTGGAAATGCACAACCTGTAATTTATAGTGTAGACAAGAATCTGGGAACTACAATATTCAACCTTGTAAACATTGGCATTGGTCTTTTTTAACTGAGAACTTAATCCACATTAGAGTAGTTTACTGTTTTAATAGAAGTATTGAAAAGGTGTCAGGGATATTGTTGTAAGTCGTCTAGCATGGTCTGGATTTCTTAGATAGTGCTAGTAGATGTATTACAGCAGGAATTGGAGCATTTGTTTCTTATGTTTCTTGCTGTTGCTTGGACTGTACCAAGTCCAAGTGCATTGCCAGCTTTCGTAGCTGTGGAGACAGCCCATTTCACATTTGCTTTAATGCCTCTTCTTTTAAAATGTAGCATACATTGTCTAAACCCAGATGAAATTCTCCTAGGAAAAGAATGGAAATGTTAGGTCCCAGAATCTGGTAGTAAGAAACCTTATGCCTTTCTCAGAGAGGCAAATTTCCTCCCCCCATTGCCTTCAGGGTGTTTGGAGATGTCTATTCACTGTAATACAAGACTGTTTCAATTCCAGTAAGAAAAAAAGATGCAGGGTAACTTTCTATGACATGTCTTAAAAGAAATGATTGCTTGCCTCTCAGATTCTGACAGGATATGATGATGGGTGCTTTTTTTGCCTGATCTAAGTGTTTTCTATATGTTATAGGTGCAGAAGGCTGATGAAATAACTAGAGTCTTGTGAGGCTCTTTCCAATTTCTTGAAAATTTAGACAGTGTGGTCAAAAAAACCCTCAGTAATTTCACTGAGATTTGGTTGAATCAGTTTTCTGTCCTGGTCAAATCCGAAAATGGGCAGCAAAATTCAGTATTTATAATAACAGGAATGGAAAGGGCTCTATGAAAGCTTCAGAACCACCAGATTTTATCTGAAAAAGATGCTCTCCTTTACCAACAGCTTTTGAGACCCAGTAAAAATGCAGTTGTTGGAATTCTGAAAATTGTGCTGAACTTGGAATTTAAAAAGGAGGAAGAAATCTCATAGTCTATTAGATTTCTGAAAATTTTGTTGAAGTTGATTGGTGTTTGCTGTTAGAAAAATTTGAATTTAGTGTCCCTCATCTCTGGGAAAACTACTGGTGATTCTCAAGACATTCTAGTCCTCAGACTTGCAATATAAACAGCACGTACAGCTTTCTAACCACCTTGCGTAATGATGTTCCCAGCTGATAGTTGAACCCACAGAAATACAGACTTTGTGAGAACATATTATACTTTGAATTTTAGCTTTCTATCTCGCAAGAAGTATTAGTCTAGGCTAAACAATAGAAAGTGTAATTTTAATTTCTTTTGTAGGGATTTGTGTGAACCCTTTCAAGGAGGCCATACCTCTTTCTCCTTCCCCACCCCCTATTTCTCTTCTTCATATGTCCGTGTTTTCTCAACTGGAACTTAACAATAAACCTTGGCTTTATTTTTCAGGTGGTTTGTCTTTTTTGTTCCATCACATGGATACTGCATGCAGTCAGTTCACAGGTTTCTTAGTTACTAATCTGTGCAAACAGTCCAGATTCTCTGCATTATAACTGACTTTATGTCTGAGCAAGTGAATAGACAGTGAGGGACCACTGAATTATTTGTAGCCAGAAATTGCTGAGAAAAGAAAGATGCAAAGAGAACAAGCAAGAGAGTCACATGTGAATTCAAAGCTGAATTTGTGGTTTCATGCAAAATGTAGTGCTAAAATGTATGGTTTTGCATTACTGTCTGTAAATCACAGCTCAGAAATCCAGTGTTATCATTCTTGTCTAATTTCTGAATGCGTTAGAGTTGAGAACCAAGCAGTGGAGTAGCATCAGCTAAAGTGTAGGATGGTGATATGATTCAAGATGCACCTAGGTAATTAACAGGCTATCTGGAAGAAGCAAAATGGTTCAGTGGGAGAGGCAGTTAATATTACAGAATACCAAATACAGGCATTCTGTAGGTATGTTTTGACCCTGAAATGACAAATCCAACATGTTCAGATGGTTCAAAAATGTACTTCTAGTGGCAGTAAATAACAAGATACTGGATATATTGTAGTTTTTAAGTTAAAATGCTATTGTTTTGTTTGCCACCATATAAAAGCTATAATTACATGATTGTTCCATTTTTCAGTTTGACTCTAGCAGAGTACCATGAACAGGAAGAAATTTTCAAGCTTCGGTTGGGACATCTCAAAAAGGTATGTTTTTTAGTCATGGCCAAACCCATAAAAATTAGTACTGTCACAATGAAGAGATAGATTGTTGAGAGCTGTCTGATTAAAAAACCTAATACTAAAATTGCTTTACTACTTTTTGCCTAATAGTGGTCTTCCTCTTGTTTCTGTTCGTGCAACTTTTTACAAACACTGGGAATTACAGGGTAGCAGTAATGAGTCCATCCAGACTAACACTGTACTGGTTCCTTAAATCTTTCTAAGAGTGCTAACAGTGATGCCACCAATCCTGCTTTTCCCCTTCTACTTTCTGAGCTCTTGTTTCACAGCTCAGTGACCCAGCCAAGTTTGATGTATGGGCTTTTTATTTTCGTTTTTTGGCCTTTGAAAAGGTCCAAATCACAAGCATTGTACTTCTGAATTAATATAACGTTTTCATTGTCTGCAGTATTCACTTCAGTTGTTATCAGTTAGCATATTACCTATCACAAGAGAATACATTTCTCCTACTTTTATGGAAAATCAGTTCTCTATGTCTTAAATTATTTTTGCAGTCAGATATTTTACTCTTGTCTTTGACTTTTGAAAAAACCTTTTCCTTGAACCCCATCATTCTAATAAATCTGTGTAGTGAGATAATTGTTATATGAAGAAACTATTGTTCATTCAAGCAAAGATTTTGAGGAATAACCTGTAAAATGGAATGGCAGTTGATGCAGACAGAAATACCTCAACAAGAGTAAAAGAAAAGGACTTACATGTGCTGAGTAGTAATTCCCCAGTTGTTGAATCAAAACAGGTCGTAGTGTTTTCCTCTTGAAGTGTTGCAAGAGTCTGTTTCAGGCCTGTTCTCTTCAAATGTACAAGCCACCTGTTATAAATCCTACTATAATAAACTGAACTGGGCCCCTTGAGAAAGCTGCAGCTGTTTCTAAAGAATATGACAGGAAAGTATTTGAATCTATAATAGGAAATCTGCATATAATTTGCTGGCACTAGTGAAGTAGACTGCCCACATTGTTCTTCATTGTTAATGGTTTAGAAGCTCCAGCTTCACATGAAATTCTGTTAGGAAATTCTGTAGGTTTTTTTTTTCCCATGCTTTAACTTTATGGAAGTCTAATGGGAATTTCAAATGATAGATTAAATAAACTGTTACAGGATTATTTGATACTGTAATTTTGGTTTCACCTTGAGCATCAATCCTGGAGTACTTTGCAAAATATGGAAATTCCTTGACTAAATGCCAAGGGCAAAACAAATGTTATTCTTATCAAATCATACTTGAGTATATCTGAAGATAATGATAAAAATACATTCTTGCATTATAATTCTTATGTGTGATACAGATTTTGTCATTAACTAAGACCGATTTTGTTACCTTCATTTTACATGGCTGTATTTCTTCCCTGTGCTTCTTTGCTAGTTTTTTTTCTTCATTCCTTAGGCATATGCTGTTTTGCTGACTGCTCCTCTTCCTTTTCACTCTTGGGATGCTTTCCTGGAGCTCTTATTTTTGGTGCCCTGTACATGCTGCCACCACCAGTTTTCTTTTCCTACTGCTACCCAGGAAATTCTTTTCCAGCTAGTTGCTTTGGTCCTGGAGAGAGGCTCTTGTTTTCTCACTTCCTTTTATATAGCAGTGACCTGAGGCAGCTAAGCTGGTTCATTCTTGCTTAAAGGTATTCACAGCCTGAGTGTCCTAAATAACAGCTGGAAACAATGCAACCAGCCAGTTCTCTTTGGACTAACATTGGCCTATGAACCACATTTTGAGAACCACTGAATTGCATAATATATGAACAAAAAGGTCCAAAAGAGGCATAACTGATGGATTTTTTTTTAGTTAGCCTTTGGGAAGAACATAGACAATTGTGTGTATAAGTGTGTGGCCTTCTGTGAGGGGAGAAGGACTAAAATTCTTTATAAAGGACTCTGGGTTATGAGGAGCTGCCTATCATTTCAGGGTATTTAGCAGGGAACTGCAGGGATGTGTCCAAATATAGAAAAAAAGAGTTTAACATTATATAAATGGGAAAAAACCCATCTCTTGACATTGTATCATAGGAAAAATAAATGGTCCACCCAGATCTGCTGGCAGATTAGTGCTACTTAGTCCAGCTTTTAAATTATTAGGAATTTGATTTTCATTTCCTCCATGGAGGTTCATCTCATGTCTTGTTGGGGATGAGTTCTTTCCATCCCTTATGGGGATGGTTTCAGGATATTCAGTGAAATCATCTAGTCCAGACTCATCAATTCATTGAATATGTGGTCATTAAATATGCGGTTTAAATCATACAAATACAGTTGTTTCTTCAGAATATGGGTTTATAAAAATACCATATCATTATGGCATTTTCTCTCTGCCTTGCTGACTTATGCCTCTATCCCCTTGTGCCATGGCTTGTTGCCCTGTTGCTTTTACCAGCACCACCAGGTCGTACAGTCAGAGAATAAATTGGATTGGAGAACTGATCTAGTTTCTCTCAAAAAACAAATGCGGGGGGTTTTTTGTGATGCTAGTTTCTTGTTTTCTTTGCTTTCTTCTGGTTTGTTTTTTTTTTTCTTAAAGAAAAGATTGGTTAGTATTCCAGTTTGATATACCATGTGGCTTTGCAAAAGGCTGTGCCAAAATAACAAGAGGTGATGATGGGTGCTGCTACTAAAAAAATATGTATCAGATGCCAGGCCTTTTTCCTTTTCAGCTGAAATAATTTCATAATTTTGAGCTTTCTGATATGGACTAATTTTGTCTCCCATTCCCTCAAATTTTCAAGTTCTAGAGGCACTAACTCTGAAATCAATGTAAGCTGTCTACAGTATCTCTCAATGAGTATTTTTCTCAGTTTGAGTATAGATACATAGGTTTCCACAAATTAGGCATCATTAAATCTTTATGATTTTACAGGACCTGGATAAATAATTATTTCATTGTTTCCTAATGCATAGAATAAAGATGAGATAAAATTAAGTGCTGAAATTAGTTAAGGAATGTGCTCCTACCTGACATGCTTCTTTTGAAGTTGCACTTAAAATCTTATGCAATACACATTCATTTGTAATTTTAATAAGCTACAAATGGAAAAATATTTTCAAATTAGATTGGTTTTGGTGTCTTGTATCAGCACCGTAAGAATGTTTCTGTGGTAATGATGTGCTCTTTTATTCTTTCACTTGATTTGCACTTCAGCCTTAAAATATTTTACATGTCTTTTCTTAATCTGTTGGTTTGTACAGAATCTATAATTGCCCATATCTCAGTTTTTTCTTTTTTTTTGTACATCAATTTCAGACTGCTTCCCAGATAATTTATCTCCTTGGCTGAGGTACAAAACCCAGCTGCCTCTCATTTCAAATAGCATCCCTACAGTGCAGAACAAAACCATGAACATCCCATTACCTGTGGGTTCGTGAACAGAAAAAATTCTTGAAACAGGCTTTTGCCTTATCTTACTGAATTTTTCTGGCTTTAAGAGAAAAGCAGTGCTTTCTTCTAGTTCAGCAGGGTTTTGTAATGTAATGTTCTTCCATCACCACTAGTATTGATGCAGGGGTAAAAATACCCTTTTCAAATGGGAAGTAAATGAGCTTTTATATTTCCTTCTTTTCATTTGCAGGAGGAAGCTGAAATACAAGCAGAACTTGAACGTTTGGAAAGAGTTAGGAATCTTCACATAAGAGAACTGAAAAGAATAAATAATGAAGATAATTCACAGTAAGAGTCTTTACTGTCTTAATTTTGCATGTCTGTTTTTAAAGTAATTCTCTAATATCACATTTTACCTATAGAAGAGAGACTTGTTCATAATTTCTTTTTGGTTCTCTATGTTTATATATGTATTTTAAACACCAGTTTATTTAAGCTGAACTAGAATTCTAGAATTTCTTACAATTTTGTAAATTTATTAATGTTTTTGTTGAATATGCTAGAAATAACATACCTACACAGCTTATAGTGAAGAGCTAAAACTTGCTAGACCATATTACTAAGCTAAAAAAACATTTGTGGGATAACTTAATGCAGTTCACTTAGTTGATAATAATGCAAGAAAATGGCAGGGAGGTTTGATGCGTCAGCAGCAATTTTGTGCTGCACTTAAAATGAGTTTTGTGTTCATGGCACTGTGATTTCATTCCTACTAGGTACAGGTACCTAGCAGGAAAAAGCCAGGTTATGTTGTTACTTTGTATTTCACCTTGAATGGCAGTGTATCGCAATGTTAAATTGCTACATAATATGAACTGTTACTGTGTAGTTTTGAAAGTAGTAATTACATAACTTCATTAATCTGTTTTCCATGATGACAAATACAGACACTACGGTTTCACCAACACTTTTAGCTGGCACTGTTGCTTGAAAGGAACTGGTTCTGCCTCTCCCTGGCTACTTAGCCCTGTTTTCTTTCACATGCTTGCAATGGCATTTCTTTATTGAACCGATGCTGGAAATTGATCCAAATTAAAACCAGCTCCTGTAGTTTATTTTTTTGGATTAATTTTAATCCAGGATTAATTTCCTGGTCTAGTTCTTTGCCCAGTTGCAAAAATATTTATGCTGCCATGAGGAGAGAGGACAGTGCAAGGGTGAAATGAGCCAAGGGGAAGGACATGATGGGACTGGACTTCTCACTTTCTGCAGTAGGAAATGTTTATGAAACAGTAGCCTTAAACCTTCAAGATTTAGTTTTTACTTTTTAGATACAATAGAATTATGCATACACTAAGGCTTTTAAATATTAAAAGAAAAAGGTGTGAAATTGTGCCTAACTGTTCCCCTATGCCTAACTGTTCCCTAACTGTACCCATTTATTTTAAAATAAATGTCCTACAACAAATAAAAAACCAGGTTAAATGACAGCCTTTTTAAATCTTCAGTGTTTGCATTAGAAGAACAGGTTTTGTTGTTTTTTAAAAAAGGATCCTTTAACAATAAGGAATAAATGGCACAGAAAAATGACAGGCTTTGACCATGAAAATACTGCATCTGTGGGGCAAAGAATGTCCAAATTATGGTCATAGCTAAAAACACTTAGAGGAGATGGACAAGCAGAATAGTGCAGCTTCACTACTCATCATCTGCAGTCAATGCTGACACGTGTTATGGTACAGAATGAAAGCTTTAAACTGTGTCTCCATGTTTTTGTGGGAGTTTAGACAAGTATGTCCCAAATGGCCAAGCCATGGCTTATAGTCATCATGTAGAAGAGAGCAGCAAGGGAGAAATAATTTAGGTCTGTAGTCCCTGCTATCTTTTTTAACGTGTCTTGGTGATGTGGCTGTTTGATAAGGGAGAGAGTTTTCAGCCAAAGCAGCTGCTGGATTCTGGCCCAAATCCTGTTGGGATTTCTGCTTCCAGCTGTGGTGTAAAGCTAAGCTCATTTTCTTATTCTAGCAACAAGTCCATCTACCCACAGGTAAATTTGTATGTCTACAACTGCACTGGAATAATGGGACAAGTTGGGAGTGCAGGTTAGGGCTTCCCTGTCTGGCTTTGGAGCCCACATGATGTTGGGGTGCAGGTTCTGAGCCATGGAGAGCCACACAAAATAGCAAAAGCAGTGGAGAGGGAAGGTGCTAAGATTCACAAGATTGGCCTACTAGAGGTACACATGTAATAGAAAGACCATAAAAAAGGAATTGGGCTACTGGTCACATGACATTACGTGCCTAATGGTGCTGCTTCTAAATTTGTCTTTCTGCTATACTGAATACATTAATTACTGTCTGTGGTTTATTAAAAAAATATTTAGCATTGAAGTATGAATCTTTATAGCGAATGAAAAGTTTTATTTCTAAAAGGTGCACAATAAGCAAGAATAGGCATCTTCTCTCAAATACTTGACTACCTATGACCATATTTCCACCAGTGTAGAGAATATGGAAGGATGGGATGAGCTAGTGGCAGACTGGCCCTAAATTCTTCTTTTAAGTTTAGACTGTGGAATATAACTGGCAGCTTGCCTTAGATTCTTGCCTTGTCTCATTGTTGTACTAAGAATGTGATGAATATTCCTTGTGATGAAGATCCCTTCCCTCTGATTGGATGGAAGAATGTATTTCCTCTTCTATATATTTTGGGAGAGAGAGTATGGTCCTTTTTCTTGGTCCGGCAGCATCATTTTGTATTTGGAAGAAATGTTTTCATTTTGCTTTTGCTTAGAGTGTGAACAGATAGTCAGATTTTTGTGTTTTCCCTATATTGCTGTTTCCGATTTGTTTTAGCTTCTTAGTGTTATATCAAATAATTTTTTTTAAAAAAAGAGGCAGTAGTATACATATCTGATCATGTTTGTGTGAAAGTGGAAGAATGTCCTTGTTGTCTGTTCCAGAAAGTTGAAGTGTGAGTCTTCTCTAAAATTTGGCACAACAAAGAGAGACCCGTGTATCACATGTTTAAATTTAAGCATGCTTTTCTTATCTTCAAAAAAAATAGAGAAAAATAACAAAATGTTTGCCAGGATTTTTTGTTTTGATGACAGTGTTGTGATAGTATGTGTAAACTGAATAGTCAAAAGGTATTGGTCATGTTGTACAGTTGTGTCATAAGGTGTCTTGTGGTGTAATGTTGTTCAGCATATTATATGTTGTTTCTAAAAAGAAAACTTTATTTGATGAATAATACTAAGAAATTCACATTTTAGATGCTACTTGTTTACCTTAAACAGAATAAAACCAATTTTTTTTCTTTCAAGATTTAAAGATCACCCCACATTGAATGAACGGTATTTGTTACTCCATTTACTTGGCCGAGGTGGCTTCAGTGAAGTATACAAGGTAGAGTTTGTTGAGTTTGATAAATATAATTTTTAAGCCATGTACATTTAATTTGGGGGAGGGGAACAAAATGGGATCTAATTAAGTAGAAGGATTGTAATAGGTTGACCAGGCTTGGAGTAACCTGTGGAGGGAAGGTAGCATGACAGTAGCTTTGTCAATAGATTTGTGAATTACACGCCATCTTTTTTCTTCACTTTATTGGGTGTTGTTTTTATCACCTTTGGTTATAACTTTGCCATATTCATGCATTTCTTTTTTAGGCTTTTGATCTTTATGAACAAAGATATGCTGCTGTGAAGATTCACCAGCTTAACAAAAGCTGGAGGGATGAAAAGAAAGAAAACTACCACAAGTAAATATTAATTACTTATGCTTCATATGTTAAGCTTAATAGCATTTTGTTGATTGTAGAAGGCTAATGTATCCATCTTCTTTTAGACATGCCTGCAGAGAGTATAGAATACACAAAGAACTGGATCACCCCCGAATAGTTAAACTGTATGACTACTTCTCCCTGGATACAGATACGTAAGTAGAACTTGGCAAGGATTTTAGTGCTGTATATTGGATAAACAGAAATTAAGAGTATCTGAACAAAAATAACGTATGTTCTTGCTTTCAGCCAAAACATTTTTAAAAACCCCACACTAGTTGCAGAATTTTGTCTGCTAAATATTACAGGCCTTCTGTAAGGTGATGAAGAGAGTGTTTTGGGTGAAAGGCTGCCATACCTTAGACAATTTTCCAAGACTAAATGGCATCAGGAGAGTTGCTAGCTTTGGCGTAGCCCCTGGTGACTGGGCTGCACCTCTTTGCATGAAATTGTCACATCTTAAGGGAGAGTTACGGTATTTTCATTTTGAGAAATGTATCTACTTAAATAAATATTTAAATAAAGAGGCTTTTCTTAATTTCTCATCCATATGGATGCATTCTCTCTTTTAGTATGAATGTTCTGATTTACATCCGTTTTCATAAGCTAATAGTTACCCCAAGTGTTCTATGAACAGTTTCATTCATATATTTTAATATTCGGGCAGCCATTCTTAAACTTGTCAGAATGAAGCTAGGTTGTCATGTCTGGTTCTGATTGTGCAGTATGATACATTCTTTCATTTTGTCTCTCTAAATTCTACCCTAGGTTTTGCACGGTTTTAGAATACTGTGAAGGCAATGACTTGGATTTCTATCTCAAGCAACATAAATTGATGTCAGAGAAAGAAGCTAGGTCCATTGTAATGCAAATAGTAAATGCACTACGGTATCTCAATGAGATCAAGCCCCCTATTATACACTATGATCTTAAACCAGGTAAGTGAGAAATGTTATGATTGAAAATGTAATTTATTTTTTATCCTTTATTTTGTTTGTAATTCATGCCTGAAAATGCCAGTTATCTTCTGTGTGTCAGGGTTATTGTAAACAACTGGAAAAGGTACGTACTTTTCTTCAGAATTTCATTGCCAGAATTGTCTGCCTTTTCTGTGGAAAATGTTACAACTTTTCTACTTTGCGTTATTTTGATTTGAATTTGTAGGAAAAAATCATATAGGTAAGAGATACATGCGTTGATAGGTAGCAGTATAAACAGATAAGATCATTAGTAGGCTCAGTCCTGTCTGGTGATTGTGGAATGCTGTTGTATAATTAATTTTTCCCGTATGTTTTTTTTTAGACCTGTAAATATGTAATCAATCACTTTCAGTATTCCAGCATAAGCACTCCAAAACAAGACTTTACAGAGAATTTTCTTTACAATTGATAATAAATATTTTTATAGACAATATTTGTCTTGATTCCATGGCCTTTGTTTTACCATCTTGCATGAATGATGCTTATATTCTTCATGTGCTTTAATCTGCTACACTTCCAAGTATGGGTTTGTAAAGTAATTCTTAGTGCCAGGCTGTTTGCTTTCTGTTCTGTAATAAACAGTTCACACAGGTTTCATTTGTCTTATGAAATTGTACAGAATGTATTCTTAGTCTCACTAGTTTTTGTTCTCAGAGGAACTTAATCAAATAATTTTTAGATCAAGAAATTCTTGTACAACTTTAACATATGGGCTAAGATTTGTAGGATTGCAGCAATTTCTTGGCACAATTTTGTGGCATATGCAAACCCTGAAAACTGGAGTGTAGGCTTCATTCTGGCAGAAAAATAATGAAACTTATTTGTAACTAGTATACTGCTTCATTCTGGTATTTCCTCACTCCATTTTGGTGTTTCTTTGCTGACCTGCCAGCTCCCAGATGAGAGAGCTGTTTCAGATCACAATGGTAACCTAGAGAGTTGCTGAAACTGCACAGAAACTTGTCATAGTCAAGTTACTCTAGACCTGAAACTGTAAAGATTGTGACCTGATTGTAAAGCTTATGTAAATGTATCTCAGTTGGTTCAAGCATGGTGCTAATAACACCAAGGCCATGGGTTTGGTCATGGGTCCCTTTTACCCCAGACTGGTTTATGGTTCTGAGTCTTTGATTCTGTAAAATTGTCACTTACTCTCATGAAGTTAGATATTCCTGAAAATAAAACCTGATTTTGAAAACAAAGCATTCTGTTAGCTTTTTTGAAGTAATTTTTCTTTTTTCTCCCCCCGAATAGGTAATATCCTTCTTGTAGATGGAACAGCATGTGGAGAAATAAAAATTACTGATTTTGGTCTGTCCAAAATAATGGATGATGATAGCTATGGGGTGGATGGAATGGATTTAACTTCGCAGGGAGCAGGAACTTACTGGTAAGCCCTGGTTTGATTTTGCTGTTTAGACTTTGGATCATTGTTCAGATGTTATAAATGCAGTCCTATAAAACCAATTTGGAGAGACAGCTAGGACTAAAAATACTAACATGGGTGACAAACAGAGGTCTTTGTGCAGTACTGTGATCTTGATATTCTCAAATGTTAGAAGAATAACTTAAAAGTAAAATAAGAGAGTGTGCGTGTGTGTGTTATTTATTTATTTATAAATACATATATATAAAAATAAATGTGGAGATGATCACTGTGATTTAGAAACATGGTATCCTCTGAAAAAGCAGGTATTATTTCTTTGGCTACTGGTGGTTGAAGACATTTGACAGAGACGTTTCATGATTGAGTGTGGGTGCATAGTACTTGAAAATTGTAGAACAGGGATTACCAACAGGTAATGTCCTTAGTACAGAAGTGTATTCACTCTTCCTTCCTATAAGTTAATGACAGTCAGCAGCTGTGATTTGTTTTTTGTGTACTTGCATGCTCATCCAAAACACTGGAATTTTAGAGCTGACAAAGCATAGGAATGACAATAAGCATTTCATTGCTTACAGAAGATCTGTTTTTAGAATCTCTAAAAGATGCAGATGCTTCATGGCACAGCAGCTCTTTCAGCCTGGGTATGTGCTGGCTGTGTCAGGGTGGGTGGATTAGAAATCCTGTATTGGGCAGGTTGTTACAAGTCATTTGCTCTACAGAGAAGCCAGTGTCATTCCCATTTCCTTTGCACCACTTCCCATATTCAGGAGTTGTATGTAATAAAGTTTTTGCCTTTTCCTTCAGAGTTTTTAGAAAAGAAAGCACATACTCTTCCACAAATGCCACAGTGCGCATGCTGTGAGAAAATGATTACTCAAGTTGTAGCATTTTAGAAGTGTTAGGCTTTTGCTACTCTTAAATGCTTTACCTATTTAAACACCAGTTTAAATGTTTTATTTTAGGAGTATATATAAAAAAAATTCTGGCTTTTGGATTTCATCTAGAATGCCTCAGGCACTAGTGGTGCTGCAAACTTCAAAGTAAAAAAAGATCTGTAATCATTATAGATTCATGATGACTCTCTGCATTTCTAATTCATGCTTTCTCTGAGCCCAAAATCTTCATTAGGAAGGGAAATACTTAGAGTGAATTTGAGATTAGGAATGAGTCTGTTCAGAGTACATTGCACAAACTGTCAGCAGCATAGCTCTGGAAGGGATTTCCTCAGTCACTGGGTTCAGTTACCTGCCTTCCCAGGCAGATAGGTTATATAATCTCTTTGGTAAACTTCTAGATGTTTATATTAAATTTAGTTAGCATTTTGGCCCCAGTAATCTGATTTGAAGTGTCTTCTGTAACCTCAGTTCTCTGATCATTAGCAGCCTAATCCTCTAATTTACAGACTATGTATATTTGTGGCCAGTTTATACTTGTTTGTTCCTGTGCTAACATTGTCCTCCCTCAAGTAGGTGGTGGCCCCTTCCTATTATCTGCACCTTGGTGTTTTTGTATTCCAGAAGAGAGTTTGTGATACTGTTTAAAACTGTTGCATTTTCATCTCCGTTTTCTGCTTATTTCCATTTCTACAAGTATTTCTTCAAAGTTTCTATTTAAGTCTTATATATTGTTGATGAAAGAGTGCCTGTTCTGTAGTTGCCCTAATAGTTTTTTTTTCTTTTTTCAGTTTTAAATATTACAGTCAATAATACTTGACTGCACTTGAATTAATAGGTTTGGAAGGTTTTGTTTGCTTTGTAAAAGAAGTTCCATTTCATCAGTTACTCTGTAATTCAAGAATGACATGGGAACTTTCTCAACTTTCATTAAGTAAAGTTCCCTTTCTGCAGAATATAGGGACAGAAATAACAATCACCTTTGTCTGTCATACATCCCTCTGAATAATGTTACTATTTTTACTAAAAACTTGGGTAAAGGGTCTTTAAGCCATATCTGTATTTTCTTTGATTCCTAACCAAGTCTTGCTGTAAAATGCCCTATTTGGCTTTCATCTTGTTTTGCTTTGATAGATGACTTCATATTTAACCTGGGGTCCCAATTAAAAAAAAAAAAAAAAAAAGATAATTCTTGGTTTAGGTAAAAAATGTTTGTATTTGTGCTTGTGTTAAATAGACCCCTTTATTTGAAAAACTGTACAAAAACTGTAATATCTCAGTTTTGGTGGGTTGCAAGGTGTTGGAATGCAGTTTGTAGGGCAGCTGTACAATTGTCAAAAGCTCAGAGATGTTTGTGAGGTGTTTGTACAGTTTGCTAATTGAGCACGCTCTAGTGATGCCATACTTACAGGCTGAAATGCCTGTTTTGTTTTCCAGGTACTTGCCTCCAGAGTGTTTTGTAGTTGGCAAAGAGCCACCAAAGATTTCTAATAAGGTTGACGTGTGGTCAGTTGGAGTCATCTTTTTCCAATGCCTTTATGGTAGAAAGGTAAGGAAAACTTTACAAAATCTGAAGAGATTTAGCATAGTGCCTATTCTCACTTTATTGTGAATTACAGTTGTAAAGACATAAATCTACATGGAAAATTACGTGTCTTATTTTTTGGTGGTGTGCATTGATTTTGCAAAAAATTAGAAAATTGCCTGTAACTTTTTTAGTTGCAGAGTAATTGGCAGTTTTTATTGACACTGCAACAACTTAATATAGGATAAATATTTATGAAATCAAAGTAGTTGGATAAATCTCCTGAAAAAATAACGTGCTTGTTTTGCAGCCATTTGGCCACAATCAATCACAGCAAGATATCTTACAAGAAAATACAATATTAAAAGCCACAGAAGTTCAATTCCCTGTCAAACCTGTTGTAAGCAATGAAGCCAAGGTAACTTTTAATATAATCTCTGAGTAAAACATTCATCTTAAAGGATTCAGCTGAAAAACGGTTGTTAATCCAAGAATGCTGTGGAACATAATAACTATGTAGAAAAACATACTTGAGAACTAGTATACAAATGTTTTGATTTAAGCAACCTTTTTCTGGGACTTCTCAAAATCATGTACTTCAAAGCAAAACTATATATATATATATGTATTCCAGAAATTTGCAAGTGGTTTCTAAGTAGGCCACCTCAAAAATTGTCTGCTTTACTTTTTCCCAGAAGAACCTTATGTGTCTCATTCAGGCTGTCTTACTAGAAGTTCTTGTGAAATGCTGCTGCTGACAGTAGCAAGCTCTTTCTGAAAATAGTGGATATTATTCTCTGCAGCCTTATTGACTACCAGGTACCTGAAGGATATGACCTCTAATATTCTTGCCCTTGAAAGGTCGTAGTATGCGTGTATTAACTTAAATCTGAGTTTAGAAACATTAATTTTTGAGATTAAGAATCTAGAAGATATTTTGATGCTGATTCAGGAAATAAAACGGCCAAAATAGTTGATCTGCCACAAAGGTGTCAATTCCTCTACACAGACTGTCTATTCAGAAACATATTAAGGTGGTTTCCCAAATGATTACTACTGTGAGCATCTGCAACACCTATCCAGTTATTTGAAAATGGAAGAAAATTTTATATGTTACTTGCTTATAAAAACTCTCCCAATTTTTGAAAGATATATTCATGACCAGATGCAATAGATGTGCTCTTTGAAAAAAAATCCAAGATAGTAGAATGCTTATTCAAGTTTCAGCAACTAATTGAACATACTTAGATTTGAGACATGCCAAAAATTTAGGAATGTTAAGATTCAGCTTCTAAAGATTTAAAGGAAAGGAAACACATTTCTAGAGGCAGTAACTTCCAAAGAAATTAAGTCTTTTGGGTACATAAACTTGCTGTTACAAGTGGTGGTATATTTCTGTTCATTTTATTTTCTAAAAGTAGTGTTAGTGAAAGAGTTGCAGTTAAGGTTATGAAAAACTGGTGGAGGAACTGTCATTAAAATTGGGGGGTTTTTTTGATTGAGGTTTTTGTTTGCTGTTGGTTTTTCGCCGGCATTTGAAAAAACTATCCCTTGAATGAGATTGACAAAAACACATCATGTTACTGATCCCTTTACACAGTAAGAGTTTATATCTGTCTTTTAGCTTTGCATTTCTTTGTCATTAATGGTTTTTATATAGAGGATGTTAGGAAAGAGTAGGCAGTTCAGCATGGAGAATTCGCACCTTTTTGCATTCTCTGTGTATTTGCATGCTCTGTTTGTTTGAAAGACTAAAATAAACTTCCAGTAGTCTCCACTCATATTAACCATTGTCGTGATAGCTGTGAGAGAGAGGGAGAAATTATTCTCTGGTGGAAATGCTATAAAACAATTTCAGACTAACTTCTTAATGTAGACCATTAACAATGATTGTGTAGAATCCAAAGTGGTTTTCAGATTTATAGGCCTGGCAGTTGGAAAAGAACAGCTTGTAAACTGAAATTTTGATTTGGAAAACACAGAGATTAAATAAATATGGAACCTGAAATGACATTGCTAGTTAGTTTTCAGACTGTAACTGTCCTTTGATCCTCCTCACTGTTTGCTGTTTTGTGCAGTGGTCTCCTTTGCTGCACACTAGTGTGGCTACAGTGCCACAAAACTGTGAAGTATTTTAAAAACATTTGAAACACAAACTGTTACTCTGAGGATCTTGAGAATAACTGTTTACAGTTCATTTGTTTTGAAGGGTTTACTGTGAAAAATTTGATTAAAATCTGTAGTATCCAAGAACATGTGAATATCTACTAACAGATGCCCACGATTTTCATGTTGTACCTTTTTCATGCTGGTTATGCAAATGTTAGAAGTAAATTCTAGCACGATTCTTTGGAACTTGTATCACAGATTTTCTCCTTTAATCTCCAGTTTTTAATTGGAGCAAAGAATAAACAGCTGAACAGATTTATCAAATAAGATATATGTAATTCTTTTAAATTAAGTTCTAAATTAAGTAATGATGTGCTAATCAGTTCTGTAGCAATAATAAGGATTTTCATTAAATGTTGAAGCCCGGGCTCTCAGGAGACCAAATGTTCTGTGTGTGCTAGACGTAAGACTTGACAGAAACTTTCAGCACAAAATGATTGGCATATACCTTATGGACCTAAATGTAGGGATGACATAGTGCATTTAGCTACAGAGTTTTTCAGTTCATCAGATAATTTTAAGCTGGTGTGACTGAGTTTTTTGTGGGAAGAGAGTTTCAGCAAGGTAGTGGTTTCCTAAATATTCTTTATATAATGCCTATGGAACACGGTAACCGTCAGTGTCAGTGATGTTTTGCTGTACACTCTCATGGCACTGTGGAAATGCCTGTTTTGGAAAGCTAGCTAAAGCACTGAAATTATGTATCTGCATCATCCACCTATTCCTCCCCACTCAATGGTCTTAGAAGCTCATTGGAGAAAGTAGAAATCCTTTTTCAATCCTCTGACACTTGCTCCTGGTTTTTATTAGTCTGTTCAGGCATAAGACATGCAAAAAATGCAATTGAGTGAGGTGCTAATGTTTTACTTGTAAATATAGTTCCTAAACATGGAAATACATATTTGAAGTGTGATTATTTGAAGCCAGTTAATTTGCTGATTTTTTTTTCTGCCACGATGTTACATTTCTTCAGTGGGCTCAGCAGTAAAATGTTACTTTGTCATTTGAATTGAATTATTTAAGAACAAGAATTTGTTTAGAAGCTAGTTTGTCCAGGAGGACTTGCCTATTTGCCTGAAAGCAAATGTAAGTATATAGAATGTTACTGTTACTTTCTACATTTCTTTTCTAGGCCTTTATCAGACGCTGTTTAGCATACCGAAAAGAGGATAGATTTGATGTCCACCAGCTGGCTAATGATCCTTATCTTCTCCCTCATATGAGGAGATCAAATTCTTCAGGAAACTTGCATATGACTGGCCTAGCAGCATCCCCTACACCACCTACTTCAAGCATTATTTCGTACTGAAATTTCTCCAGCTGAGGAATGGGATGATACCTTTGTTTAGTTTTCAGATGCAGACTTGAGCTTGAAAGCATTTGAGTGTTTTTACACAGGACAAGTTTGATAACTGTGTTTTCAGACTGAAGTCCTCCTACATAGTGTCATTTGTATGATTGGAGTGGATCATGGACTGTGAATAAAATGTACCCTTCTGAGAAACGTTAAACATTGAAGGATGAAGGATGACACTTCCTGTTACAAACTAACAGGTATACTGTGTTTAAGACTGAAGAAAAGGTTTTTAGTTTTTTTTTCTGGGGAACATTGTAAATAATCTTTTTAATACTTTAAAGTACATTTGGTGGATACTGGAAAGTTCTAACATGAAGGGTAGTTTTTCATTATTTAAATAAAAAAGGGTAGTCAGCAAATTTGGAAACACAGGAAAAATTTTGTGCCTGGTTATGAACTAAATGAACTGCCATCTTTTCCAAGACATTGGTCTTTCAAAACCAAAGTAAGGAATGTGAGACAGTGAAAGATAATGTTCAGCGTCAGATTTCTTAAATAAAATTGGAGTATTTTATTTGGCTACTCAGGCTTGTACCTCCAAAAACGTGGTGGTGTTTCACTGAATTTAGATTGGAAGGGTGATACAGAATTCCTGGTACTTATTTCTCAAATAGATTGCTAATTTTGAAATCCATTCAGTTTTTTAAAATACTATACTTGCTGTGGTATTGAAACTTGTGAAACCTTCCAGGCTTCTAATAAAAGCAAGCAACAATATGAAACCAAATGCAAACAGGTCATGTATAATGTTCTATGCAGGAATAATGATAAATTCCCTTCTAGCTCTACTGTAAATTGTTGTACAGATGTCACATTTTCAGTTAAATTTCAGCAACTTATTCCTGTACAAATGTTTAAAGTATGGCTTTTTCTAATTGGATATTGTATTTTTTTTAAGTCTCCCTCAAGGCGCTTTTAATTGCTGCTAAATGATGTTGCTTTTACTTTTACAAGAGTCAAATGACCTCCTTAGGGTGCGAGTCAACTGTACGGGAGATGGAGAAGAGGCAATCTGTTAACAATCAAGGCATGCAAAGCAGATCTGTGTTGGCAATATTCAGTCCAGTTCTTCAAGTCAGTTTATTGCGTTCTCGTCCTGCAGAGCGCATTGATAATAGATGTAGGAGTTGCTCATGGTTATTCTCTATTTCTGGAAGTTCCTATCAACAAGGAAATGTTTCTTGTGGCTTGTACAGATATTTTAAAATGTGAAACATTTTCTAACTGCCTTGTATGGTAGAAACTTATTTTTCAGAACAGTGTATCTCTCTCCTGTTCACTATTCTTTTTACTATCCCATTCTTGATGCTGAATACCTATATGTAATTTTGTCCATGTTGCAGAAAGAGGAGGCTGTATTACCACAGGTTTTCATTTAGTATTGTACAGTTAAACTGTTGCTCTTGTTTCTGATGTTGCAAGCCATTTTGTTTTCATTGTATATAAAGAAATGTTAACTGTCTCTTTAAAATGCTGCTGAAATTGTAGAGAATGTAGCCAAAACAGTAATAAACGGGCAGTTGAAATTTCAAGGTTTTCATTGTGTGTTTTTACGTTTCAGCACAGGGCAAATCACCTAAATATATCGGTGAGCAACACAAAAATATTTAAAGCAAACTCTTCTTAATTACAAACAAAAGGCCAATAATACAATAATTTAAATAACATTGGAGGTGAAAGGGGAAGATTCCATGAAACTTAAAACATCTGTCATGATCAGGTAACCAAAACTTCATTTGATTAAATAGACTGCACAGTAACAACTTGTAAGTATTTCAGTGGTTCTTCTTAAAATATTGAGCTGTGGGATAAGATTAGCTCATAGCACTATTAGAAAATTAAACTCAAACAGAATACTGGGCTTCCATCCTTTCACCCTCTACAGCACAAGACTGAGTGCAGAGTTCAAGGAGAATGTGCTATAGCTGTAAGTACACATTAGAATTCTTTCCTTCTTATTCTGCATGATGATACCTGAAATTGAATTAATGGTTTTACCACAGGAAAATCCCTTGGATAGTGCGAATTGTGTTTTTATTTTGTGGAGGCTGGTCAGTATTTTGACTTTCTGAACAGTGCATCATGGCAGTGCAGGCACCGGAACAGCGCAGCCCGGGGAGCTCTGTGCTGCTGCCACTCATGTGGCAGCCTAAGCAGGTGACTGTGTGTTTTAGAATCAGCAACCCCCAAAAGGAAAGATGTTTCGGAATTTAAAGCATCCTGTGTGTTCCTGCTCCAGCTTTGATGTCTCCCAGAATGTACAAAAACCACAGGTGTGAGGCAGGACCACCAGCCGGGCCAGGCGGGACATGGCACATTCAGCCTGGGCAGGGGATGCAGGTCCCCAGCAGCGCTGCTGCTCCAGCCGTGCCCTGCATTCCAGCCCTGCATTCCAGCCCTGCTGGGCTGGGCAGGGGCAGCACTGCCCCCACAGCCCTGTTGTGTGGCAGAGTGGTTCAGCGAGGGAGGGGAGTCACCAGCAAGGTGAGGAGTCTCTTTTGGTCTTTTATTACTCTTCAAAGAGCCCTCAAGACTTGGTGCTCTTCTCCAGAAGTGGGATGTTGGATTGGGAAGGGAGACTGGAGAGCCTGGCCTGGTGGGGCAGGGACCTGGGGAGCCTCAAAATTTGGAGCCACTGTGGTTAGAGACTGTCCTGATATCGATGTCTAAAATACTTGAGTCTCACAATTGCTATTGCATTTTTAAAAACATTTTCTCTCTCCGTATCAGCTACAGCCAGAGTGAGGACTCTGGTTCCATAGCTGAGGGGTGCCAGGCAGCACAGACTGACGGTGTTTGCCCTGCACAGCCCCACACCTGGTGAGCCAGCCAGCCCAGCGTGTCCCTCTGCCGCCACATCGCAGGGACCAGGGCGCTGTCGGGTCCCAGCATGAGCCTGCCCTGGGCTTCAGGGTGTAAATATCCTTCCTGAGGCCTGGAAGGGTATTTACCTCCAGGCAGCCATGGACGGTAGAGTTGAGGACTGTGCTGCCTTTGTGGGAAAGGTAAGACTGCACATTTTTCAGAGAAATAACGAATGATCCAGAAATCTCATGTCTTTGTGATCACAGATTGGTGAAAGGAGTCCAGTGAGATACATAGAGCTTTCCAAGTCACCATCCTGGGGGTCTGTCTGGCATTACGTACCTGCCACCAGTGTGTTTCTAAGCACCCCTTCCATAAACAAAGCAGGTGTTACTCAGTCCTTAAAGCTTCCTAGGCAAGGATCCCTGAAAAACTCTGTAACCTCTTCCAACACCTAAGTTTGGCTCAAGTTTACTTATATCCTGACAAATTTGTCCACCTTATTCTTAAAAATGCCTATCAGTAACCATTACTTATGACTGTATTACTTACCCAAGTGACCTATTCTAGTGTTTCCTAGCATCCTGTCTTTCTTACTGCTCTTCAAGCCTATTATTTCCAGCCCTGGGAACAGTGGCACAAAACCCAGTTTCCTACCATATATAGTACATGAGCTTTGCTTTATATACAGTCACCATGTATTTAATTTTGAACTTCATATGTATCTTTTGAAATTAAGATTATTATCCTCTGAATAAGTGAGGTTCTTGCAGTAATAACTTCAAATATTCAACTCCTAACAGAATGTTTGAGAAACTTGCTGTTGGAGAAATTGGATTTTTCTTTTTTACTGGAAGTAATCAAGTCACCTTGCAATCTTCTCCTTATGTTTCCCAAGCCAGTAAAATTCTGTGTATAAATCAAGGAAAAGTGCTTTCCCTAGAAATCTTGTTTTGTATCTAGTGTCTTCAGAGTTAATTAAGAAATTACAGGATGTTTAAATTTCAGAATCCCCTTGTACAAATATCTAGGTATCTTTTTCTCTCCACCATTCAAACACACCCAGGGACTTTCTCTCTGAACAGTGGAGGAGATCAAAGCCACATTTGCTGTGTCCTCAGAAGATGTGCAGACCTGCAGGTCAGCCAGCAAAGTGAAATGTTTTCTTGCTCTTGTATGAAAGCTGTGCCAGGGTATTCAGCAGAGCACAACTCTGCAGACCTATGAACAAGTGTTTCCTGGGAAGAGAATGCCATGGCCTCAGCCCCAAGGCCCTGGCCCATTCCTGTTTCTGTAGTTTTGCAGTGGTACATACAGTGTAAAAACCAAGCAGTCCCTGGACATCACTCTTGTGTTTGCTGTTACTCTTGGGGAAAACTGTTTGCCCATATGCAAAGTTTGAATCATTTTGCAGGTGGCCTGGGGTTGTGGCTTCCTGTTATTTTTCGTATTGATGTCCAGGGGGGTTGTGCAATTGGTCCCTTCTCCAAAACCTCAAGGACAATCCTTAGCAGAGTTACTGTCTTCAGTAAGTTCTGGGAGCAGCCACAGCTCCAAGAGGCATAAGCACTATCCAGCATTTCCATGCTTAGAAGGGCCTGACAGTACCTTACTGAATCAGTAGAGTATTTTTGATCTTGGAATACTGAAATATTTATAGTTCAGGACAGAAGGCATGTTCAAACCAGCTTCTTCTAAATGTTGTTCACTAATAGAGAACTATGATAGTTTAAAATATCAGTGGTATATGGCTTTGTCAAAGGCAGTGTATTATGTTAAATACGTTGGCTGTATGTACAAGTATGGGGTTATTTTTTTATGGTTCTACTTGAAGGGATAAAAATGCCACACACATCTACAAGTTAATGGATTTTATATAATATATGCAAATATTGTATTTCACTTTGTAGTCCTCTTAGGGAGGATCTGGCAATAGGTGTCTCCTATTGCTCAAATAAATTTTAACTTAAATTTATATACTGTCTGCATACCTTTCACTGCAATGGAATAGTTGGAACTGGGGCTTGTAGAGAAAGAGGTCCTGTGATACTTTAGTATGTATATTCCAGCCCACTGGTCTTGCAGCTTCTAGAGCAGCTGTTGCTCTGTTCAGCAGTGCTCCACTATGTCACCATGCAGCCATAGTACATGATGTATGTGGGGAATGAATTGAAAATTTCTCCTGAAATGTGCAGTGGTTAACAATTGGATGGATAGCAAAGATTGCTATAAGAATCAGTGTAATAGTGAAGTGATGTGTGCAGGGCCTTGAGAAAAACACTATTTTAATACACAGAAATGTATTTTACAGCATGAGCTTTTTCCCATTCATATCTCACTAATGCTTCCACTAATGCTTCACAAATGCTTAAAAAGAGTTGTCAAAATGCAAGACAAAGACAGGAGAGATGGTTACTTGTGTTTTGTGTCTAAACTTGTTAGGACACTTATGGGTTGAGCAGGCCTGGAATGAAAGCTGGAAAAGGGAACTGATTATTAGCATTATCAAAAGTTTTGTGGGAAAGAGCACCAAGACCTGCTTTCCTTTGTGCATTTGTGAGCAGATCCAGTAGATCTTCACTTGCCTTCATTGGTAGAACAGCAGTTTCCACTAAAACTGATAGAACTATCAGTTCCCCTAGAACCGATAGAACTGATAGAACTAGCAAACATTTAAAGGACTCTGAGAAGTAGAACATGCCCCATGCTCCCAGAACTCTGCCTTTGGGCTGAGCACAGCAGAGGAACAGGACTTGCCAAACAGTCGCATACACGGGGCTGACCTAGCGAGATGGGGCAGCTTCTTTCATTCCCCTAGATTTGTCCCTATAAAAAGCCACATGAAGAGTTGTTGCACAGCTTTGTGTATTTGCATAATGTACAACTTCCTTCACACCAGATGTAATCACCCTAACTACTGCACAAATTGTTTGTTTCAGGCTTGCAGCTGTGGCTCATTGGCTGCTTGGCTGAGCTCTCCTCGCTGACTTGAGCACTGCAATACCTTCCCTGCATGCCCTTCTATTGCAAAGACAAGTAAGTAACCTATTAGCTGGCAAACTGCACTTGCCCATAGTGGATTTTGGAGCATCTGTTCCATTGGTTAAATGTCAATTCATATACATTTATATGATACCATGAAATTCTCATGCTGCTTGTAGGGTTATATAAGAATGTATCAGGTGCTGAGCTGATGTCATAAATTGTCTTCTTAGAGCTGTCAGGATAGTTTTATTACTGAGCCAAAACACATTCCAGTCTAACAAATTACCATATTCTAAAGGTTATTGTCCTAGCACCTAATTAACAAAACCTTTACACATAAAATAGAAAAATTACTCCTATGTCATCCTTTATCATCTGTCAGGATTCCTGTGTTTTTAATGACCTTCATCTTTTTCCACTTATATTAATACTTTCATATATTGCTAAAATGAAAATCTTCATATAGGTAGGTAGGTAGTACATTCAACAAAGCCTGGTCCTAATGGTGAAAACTGTAAAGATTGGTGTTTATTTTCCTTATCTCAGAGACCACTGAGAGGAGTTCAGCTGAATTACATTGCAATAGCTCTTTCTATTTGTGAGCATGCTTTGATGGGCTCTGTTAACATGAAGCAGCAATGTGAAGGCCTCTTTTCCTTCTTTTTTTTTTTTTCCCCCACTCCTTTCAGGTTTTACAAAGGATTATTTAGGTTGCTAAGAATTTAGCTAGTTTTGTGCTAAGGAGCAACAGAGATGAGCACAGAGATCATGGGGAAAAGCCAGTATGAGCTATTCCTATTTGAAACCAGGGAAAAGCAACCAGGAGTCAGCTGGGCGAGGCTCCAGATGGATGTTGTGACTGAAATAACACTTGAGCTGTACTCGTTTAGGTAACTGGATGTGTGTACAGAACACTTTCAGACTCAGCCACTATGCACTGGGGAGATGGGTGAATTGCTATAATGGCTAGTGGCAAAGTTTTATGTTGTGTTTCATATTTAGACATACAGAAAGCAAACCCAAGGGGACACAAGGGGGAAAGGAGTGCTGCCTGAACCATCACAGCTTTATTAGCAGCACTTTGGTGCTTATAAATCAGCCTCTGTCTAAAATCAGGGAGGTACATCAAAACTCAGCTTTCCACTGGAGATGTGCACCAGACATGGTGTCAGCAGCCCAGGAAAGGAGGCACCAGGTTTCCCAGTGCCCACTGGCAAAGCAGGGTGCTCTATTCAGACAGCTGAACATCTGCTTTACTTGTCTGCACCCCACACTGGCATGACACAGAGCATGGGCGTGGCAATATGAGAGCAGCAGATGCTTGTGACTGAACAGTCAGGACTGCTTATCCCTCTGGGATATTGGACCAAGGCTTCTCTGTCTTCAGCAGGCAGAGGATTTAAATACTAATGACACTAATTTTCTAGAGACTGGCATGGGATACTGGAATTCAGTAGGATTTGGCTGCATTTGGATAGCGATTGACTCAACAAATACTAAGAGAAACATGTTTCTCTTATAGGTTATGCAAAATAAGAAGGAATAGCTTGTAACAAAGTGAAGGAAAACTTACTGTTTTATAGAATCCATCTGACTTAAAGCAGGAGTCTTAAAAAATTAAAGCTTCTGGAGTGAAGCTTTACTTCTGCTTGGAGTTTACTCTAGTATTAAGATGTAGTGTCTAGGAAAAGGATCTGTGAAAGAACCTACCTTAAAAAATGCTAAATTTTGGCTTCTCAACTTTTGTGTTAAGCCCTAGTCCCTTATTGAGACACTTTGGACTTGTAGGTGCTCAAATACTAAAATGATAAATCTATAAAATGCATTGATGGATGTCAATAGCTAAAAGCATGACTGATAAAATACATTTATAATTCCTGGAAATATTGTAATTCAGCCCTTCTCTCTTCTCTGGACTTTATTCTTTTTACTGCCATTCTTGTAATTTGAAATTACACAATCTGAACTGAGAAACCTTTTAAAGTATTATTTTATAATTTTCAAGTCACACATTTCCTTGTGATGGTCACTGCTGAAGATTTCTAACCTTATTTATAGGACATTGTGCTGATAAAGGTGAGTAAAGGATAGAAGATAGTTCTAAATTAATTTCTAATTTGGTGGAAGTAATAGTGATAGCTACTACAATATATAATCTGCAAGGGCGTTTTTCATATAAGAAATTATAATTTAGTAGTTACTAATCCAAATAGCATGGCTCTTCTGTTTTAGGGCAATTAAATATCCTTTTACCATTGAAGATTTAGTTGTGTTTTTGACCTGAGACAAACATTTAGTGTAAAGATTATCTGAGTGTTTCACATAAATTGATTCCATTAGGGTGTAGTTGTACATTAGAAGTTTCTTTCTTAATAAGTGAAAATACTGTTTTGCATTCATTCGTGTGTCTGGACATAAAAATGCTATTTCATGGCTAAAGTCACAAATTTGTGGGAGCATTGGTCCGGGCTGTAACACGGCTCAGTTTAACTGGAGTTAACTAGCCGAGGTACTAACACGGCTCAGTTTAACTGGAGTTAACTAGCCCAGGTACTAACACGGCTCAGTTTAACTGGAGTTAACTAGCCCAGGTACTAACACAGCTCAGTTTAACTGGAGTTAACTAGCGGAGGTACTAACACGGCTCAGTTTAACTGGAGTTAACTAGCCCAGGTACTAACACGGCTCAGTTTAACTGGAGTTAACTAGCCCAGGTACTAACACGGCTCAGTTTAACTGGAGTTAACTAGCNCTGCCCTGGCAGCGCGGGGCAAAGGCGGCTCTGCTGGGCCCGGGCCGCCGTCAGCCGGCCCGGAGCTGGGCCGGGCCGCAGGAAGGGCAGTGAGCAGGGGAGGGACACTTCTGGAAATGACAGCACCTTAGCTTGGTGCAGGACAGGCCTTCCCTTCCAAGTCAGGCTGTGCTCCTCCGGAGGCCCTGGAGGAGGAAGGGCTCCCAAGAGGCAGGCCTGCCCCCACAGCTGGGCTCGGGCTCGCTGGCTCTCCCTCACGAGGAGCGCCTCTCCTAATGGGGACACTTGGCTGGCTGTCCAGCCAGTGGTCTCAAATTTTCAGTGTGTGGACATCTTGTCGGAGATGCACAGATGACTTCCTTCTCCAAGCATGAGAGTCCAAGCAAAATTTCCAAGAAACAACAATCACAGCAGCTACCACAGAGATTTAGGTGCTTACCAGCATATAAGCCCTCAGTGCCGTTTCTGCCCTATTGTCTCCAGGGGGTACGAGTTATGAAAACCCACCATCATTTTAAAGTATTCCCTGACTAAACTAATGCTGGAAGAACCTGGTGTTCTAATTATTCCATATCCCAGGGTTACTAAAGTGTAGTTCCTCTACATGCTGCATGAATTCAAGCATCTGAAGCTCACATCTAATACTGCATCTATGTTCATTATCCTGAGGTGACACTGAGCATCAAAGGCCTTTGCACGCTGTGACTAAGCAATGACATCTGTTCTTGGCAGATACATACCAATCCAGGTTGCAAATGTAAAATGCTTTCCTAAGTGCAATAAATTCTAGTTTTGAGGGCAGTAAAATTCTCACTCAATAGTTTTTATATGTGGTTTGCTTAATTAATAGTATTTCTGAGTCAAACAAAGCCACTGATAAAGGATTAATAAATACTGAGGCCATGGTAGGCAGCATGTTTGCACTCTGTGCTTTTACAAATGCTGATGATGTTTTCAAATCTTTGTCTTTTTAGATGGAGCTTCTTAACACTGAATTTTAACCAGACCTCAAAGGAAAACAGGTGTTTGCATCTTTCCTCCCTGCCCCATTCTTGCCTTTTAGAATTGCTGGTGCAGAAGTGCTTGTTTAAACCCCATCTTTCTCAAACTGAAGATATCCTCATTGATGTTTTGGGCAGTTACTCTGCACATGGACTAAGATTAGGCTCTTCTCAGTGAGCAGAGATCTTCTGTCTCTGAGGGCATTTTCTTCAGGGAGTAGGGGCATGAGTCTCCTCTCTTTCTCAGCTGAGCCCCTGTGTAGAAGTCACAGATTTAGGGTGGCTTTTTAGAATCTTCCTGAAATCTAGTAATAACTGGACTGAGCCAAGTAGTTAGAAGTAATATTTGTTACTGGGTTAGTAGTAATGAACTGGTAAAGACATTGAAGTTAATCCCAGAGAGATATGGATTGGGTCAAATGCTTGACCATGACTGGGAAGGTAAGACTCAAATTCCTGCAAACTTTGATGGCTTGCGTTTGAAGAGATAGACAGACAGAACATACAAGTGTGGAGGACCAGACCTAAGCATGTTTTGTCTCAAACATTCTGAGTATTGCTGCAGGAAAGGTGATCAAAGGAGAGGGTCCTGCAGAGGTAGGCAGCACTGTTCTGAGCCAACTCCCTGCTCTGCCCTGAGGCTCATGCTCAGTGTCCTATGCCCCTGGTCCCTTCCTGGAGAAGGGCTGACTCTGCATCTGCAAACAAGCAGTGCAGAAAATCTGGTTTACATAAGAGTCACACACCAGGTTAACTGTACAAGGATTGGCCCCCACTCTCCCTCTTTTTCCTGTCTTCCTCTTACACTCTTCACCATCCATGCAGCAGGACCAACTTGGGATCTAAGGAATGATGACATTCTTTGTTTTCTTCCACTGCTTTTCCTGGGCAAAGCACAGCTGTCATATTCTACTCTGTAATCTGTACTGTAGTTTATTGCGGAAGTGGGGAGCTTCTGGAGCTGTGTTGTGGCTTGTGTGTCAGCACCTTTGATGAGTTTGCTCTGGGAGTTGAGAACTTATTGAAGTGTACAAAATGAAGGGCTTATGTGGCCAACACCTTTGTGGAAGCATATTGTAAGAATTTAAGCCAATACCTTTTTAGTCTAATCAGTGGTCTGGTTGCTACAGTTATGGCAACTGTATAATAAAACCATAAATGTTCCTGACACCTGCTCTGGTGTTTTTGTTCAGCCTGATGAGAATTTATAATGAACATCATGATAGGTCATGACAACAAGCATATGGAAAATATACTGCCTCTGCTTTGTTAAGAATGTAGAAACCTCTAGCAGGCCCTCTCTCCATGTGTACACACAGACCCAGCACAGGAAGCTGAGAAGTCATCTGGGACCTCTGGACTCTCACAGCAGTACAAATATCAAACATAAGCCATTGCTTAACCAACATTTTTCACTTGTAAGGGGTGAAGTGTCAGCATCTTTTCTATTTATGACTCAAGTGGACAGGTCCTTAAAACTGTTGAGCTCATAGGAGAGGCAAGTATTAGATGTGGAGAGGATTACAACAGGGGAAGCAAACCCTTGGCCTTGTGAATTTGTATTAACTATATTTAGAATTTAAATCCAAGCATAATTAAACAGTGCTAATGAGACAGAGGGACTTATCTTCATTTGGTGTATAATTGGTATCTCTGATTTCCTCATTCATTTTTTCCTAGTTTTAAAGCCTTCTTGTTCCAGTGAGATTAGATGGTAAAAGCTACCCTGCAGAGAGAAAGTATGTGGCCTGGAGCTAAAATTCAGTTGGAAGCCTTTTAAGGGTTGCTGCTTTCTTGATAGCATCGATAACTGACAGCAAAGACACCTGTGAACATGTAGCCAACAGTCAAGCAAGGCAATCTTTGTGCAGTGTATCCTTGAAAAAATGCACACAATTTTACAAAGACCAAAATGGGGAAGAAAAGTTCACCCTCTCCAGTGAGGGGAAAAAAAATACAGTAGGAGTTTTAAAAGTTGTAGGTATATAATCCATGACTATTAACTGAAGTATGAATTCCATCTCAAGAATATGCTCCAACTCATCCAGGAATGTGAAGCTTACATAGGAACTTTTGGTGACATTTTGTGGTGGACACACTGCAGCAGGTCTGGGTGAAAGATGGTAGTGGTCTGGCCCAACTTAAGTAGCTCTGAGCCCATAACCTGAACAGCAACCTCTATTTCAGTGCCTATATCTGTGCCAATAGCTGATTATATTTCTGAGTAAAGGACAACAGCTACCTGCAGCTGCAGGGGCTCAATATTTTTTTTTTACCTAGTCAAAGCCAGTAAAGAAGTGGGTGCAATAGGCAAAGTCAGGTTACCAAAGTTCCATTTTTGCTTTTCAGTTTTGTCTTTGGTTGGATTCCGGCTCCTTTTAATTATATCTCAAATTGATACAGTTTTTTTGAGGGTTTAATCCACATCTCTTGTTTCAAACTGCAGCAAAATCAGCTGTTTCCTAAGGGGTAGCACAACAATGACTCTGCCTGTACATTTCAGTGCTGCCAGGGATGCCAGGGTGCTTGTGCTTATCGGCTGACAGGGGTGCTCAGGAACATGAGACTGCTGTGCATCACATCCTAGTGGGAGTACTTGCAGCCAGCTGGAATCTGTTCTGGATGACTGCCTGTAAAGATTCTTCAAACCCTCCTCCCTCCAAAGTGACCACCACTAACCAAATGCCTGTCCACCCACTGAGCCAAACGAGTTCAAAGAGGAGCACTACAGTGTCTGTGAGTAAGCTCTGCTGGATAGGAAGAGGATAGAGTGAGATGAATCCCACAAAAATAACAAATGTTTTTCATCATAGTCCAGTAATTCAGCACTTATCCTTTGGGTTGCTGAAACCAAGACTTTATTTTGTCCTTTTCTGGAAGGGGATTTGAACACTTCCCTGCTAAGACTGCTATGCAGATTAATCTGAGACATAGGAATTGTTATGAACATTTGGTCTCAATTTCCCTTTGCTCAGTTTCACTGGACCACTCTGACTATGTCACCCTCTTAAATACCCCTCTCTCTTTTGGAGGCTGTCTCTTTTGACTACTTAGTGCCGTTTGCTGTTCCATAAGGTGAGATTTGCAGCTGTATTTCCTGTTCATCATTGCCTAGCTAGACTATTCAGTCAGCCCTCTGGCTACTTACTGATAGTCAATAATACTGGGTTTAACTTTCCAGGGGAACAGATAATTTTAGAAGTTGTTCTGCACCCCACAAATACCTTCATCAGCTTATATATTTCACCAAATGTCATGTCTGCTTTTGCTGCTTTTTCACAAGTAACAGTCCAAGTGTTCAAGCTCTTAACACTGCCTTGTGGTTGAACAGCATTGAGAAAACACCATTGGTAAGCAGAATTGAGAGCAGCAGCAAGTACAGCTGCTCCACTTGTGAGCAGTCCAGAGCCACAGCCACTTGTCCACTGAGCCCTGCTGAAAAGATGCTCTTTTTCAAAAGCAGGATTTCTTTCTGACTGAGCTGTGAAACAGAGGTCCTGACTGTCTACAGCCATGAAAAATCCCATGACTCTCAAAGTGTCAGAGACTGGAGTTTCTAAAAAATTGAAAGGTCTTATCACTGCTTTCTACTGCCTTAAACATAATTTTCAATTATATTCCTTTTGAACCATCTTCACTTAACTGCTGGGGAGTCCCACTGTCAGGATTAAACAGATGTTTTATTTCCTGCTAAAGGTGGGTGAAATAATAATCACCAGCTCTGCCTCATTGGCCACCATGTGGTCTGGAAAGGCACCGTATGCCCAGGACTCACACTACTGCAGACAGGAGGCTGGGGGCATTATTTATTATTTGCCTAATCAATTTAAATACTTTATTTCTTTCAGAAATGACATTTCTAGTCTTTATAAGGAGATATGTACAGGACTCATCAAGCAACCTCCTCTAGTGAAGTGCATCTTCTGTTTAAACAGCCAATATTCTGCTTGCACAGCATATGGGGCTAGAAGCAAAGACCTTGCACTTGGAGCTGCACTGTGCTCATGAGCTGCGCTCAGCATCACAATCAGTTGTAAAGGTTGTTGAAGTTCAACCCCAATAACAACAATTTTCTTTTAATACTTTTGAAGAGTTCTCCTTGAAGGGAGTGTGGTGCCTCTCCTCCAGCACGCATGTGGTGTGGGAGGAGCAAGCTGCTTCCAGAGGCTGACCTGCCTCTGGGAAACTACTGATGTGCCCTAACAGTGACAGCATGTGGTGTCTCAGGTGGCAGGCGTGGGACAGTGCCTCTCTCCCACCAACTGACTTCTGATCCTCTCTTGGGACAGCCCACATCTTCTGCAGAGGCTGCAGGGCTCTGAGGTGAGCACAGGCTGGGGCTGGCTGGGTGGTGACCAGAGTGTGCAGAGCATGCCAGGCACTGGATGTGGGTAGTGACTTCTGCTCCTTTCTTGGGAGGTCCAAGGAGAAGCAGTTGAAAATGCATGGGCACTCCTTGTATGAGGATGGTAAATGAGGAATCCCCTGCAAGAGGTGACAGCAGGACCCCTCTGCTCCATGGAGTAGCCAAGCAGAGTGCCAAATGCAGTGATTAGTGAGAAGACAGCCATCTGGCTTCTGTCCTTTAACAGCTCTCTTTCACAATCTCTCTTCCTATACACCACAAGAAATTTCCCTATGTTCTTGGCAACCCATTGTAGCCTGTCTGAATCCTACTACAAGATCCAATCTACAAATGACAGGTAGAGTAAGATGAAGAGAGAAAAAGGGGAGGAAGATGATAAAGTGGACAAGAATCTGAGAGGCCTTCAGGCCTTATCTTGAAGCATTACCTCGGTAGTGCTGGTTATGGCAGCAACCACCAAGGCAGAAAGTCCTTTAGAGCAGGAGCTAGTAATGTACTTATTGAGGGAGGGTGTTGAGTTGTCAGAGGCAGAAGTTTGTAGGCTGACAAGTAGGCATTGCAAAGACAGGAGTAAAGGCTGACACAAGTACTTCTGCAAATTGATGAGGGACTGGGGAGCAGCCTATACCGAACTCCAGCAGCGCATATCCGCAGGTAAGGATGCACGAGTACGCTTGCACATGAATGACATATGGCAGCTTCCAAGAAGTGTTTGAAAAATATTTGGTTCAGTTCCTCACAGTCCTTAATATATTACCATGAATTCCTCCAAGTCTTTCTATTGCTTTTCGATGCATACTTTTAGGCTAAAAATATTCTGAAGCACAATGCAATCCATAAGTACATTATTTTTGTTACTCTTAGTAGTTAGGAATGAAAACAGTCAGGAACTGAGTTAGGAACAGTAAGATCCTTTTCATTATTAAACAGTTAGTGCCCAGACTACAAGTGTGGTTTTGGGCTGTGGGGTTTTTTTGTCTTCTCTCTGAAGAGGAATTACTGGTAAGATAGGTAAGAAACCTGTTTCAAATAAAAATGCAGCTTTGAAACAAAGGTAACTGTTTCACAAATTTAGTAATTTCTAGTACATGGCATGTTATTTGGCAATACAAAAACTTCCAGTTGCTTTCTTTTTTTTAGAAGTTGCAGTTGCTCTCTTGAAGGATTTACCCAAGTACTGTTTATATTTACAAAAACATCTCCTACTGTCAGACTTCTGAGCCTTAGTAAAGCAGTGTCACTGCCTGAGAACACACTTTTTCTGTTCCCTGTTTCATGTGAACACATATTTGTTTACCTGAGGGCACAATCAGTATTGTGAAATAGCTTTTCATATATTTTCTTACAGTTCTAGCTTTTAGCATCATAGTTGAAAATACTTGACTGATGACTCAGACTGATGACTGAGCTGGTGTTCGCAAAAATTGCAACTTTTGTTTACAAGTTCTGATGTTTCTTAAAGAAGTTGCACTGTTCCTCTGAGCCGACTGCAGTTCCCTGATTCTTTCTTTCACGTGTGTAAGCACTGCTTATGGTATCTGCACAGCTCCAAGCCCATGCAATGGGTAGGTACCTTCAAATGTCTGAATGGGAGGTTTAAAATCTTCAGTTTGATTTTAAAGACTGTTTTGAAAATTCACTAAACAGAATTTCAGGGGAAATCAGCTCAAAAGATAAGGGTGAAATGTCAGTAAAATGGTCACTGTGAAGTCTTAGCTATTGAAGTGTCTGCTCTCTGTACAGTACCAAGAACTGGAAGCTATTTCTACTATGCCAACTGAGAATGTAGTGGGCTTTGCTGAAGATTGGATCCAGCATTCATTTAGGAGCAAGATCACTGAAGTGAACTGTTTGTTTGTGAAATTATGCCAGCAGAGGATGTTTGCAGATGAACTCTGAGGGATGGGAAAAGATGTGTTCAGGAAGCAGGACCTGGGCTATAATGGGCTATAATGTCCTTTCTGCACATCAGAAGGTCCAGACAAGTCAACCCTCCCTCAGTGAGTCCCTTTACCTCCAGTGCCCCTCATCAAACACAAAGCTCACAGCTCTGTGTTGCTTTTGCTAATACTATAATCATCCACTGCAGGCTTTTCTTACATAACTAGCAAGCCTATGTTGACTATGGGTTTTTCAGCTTGAGTTCACTCATGTTTCCTGTGTTTTTAGCTTCTGTTGGGGTTTCATAGCTCACCTAACCTGCAAGGGCCATGAACAAAGTACGTGAATATGCAACCACTTGCTGGCAGAGCAAACAGCTCTCAAACAAGAGGATTGTTATTGAAACCTTGTTTTGTTGGCAGAATAGGTTTGCCCAAGGTGAGCCTGACCTCTGTGGTTGTTGAAGCTCTCTCTTGTGGGCGAGCTGAGCAATGCTGGAATGCAGCTTTTAAGATGGATTAACTGCGAACCTAACAATGGAAACAGTTGAGAGAGAGTAAAAATTTTACATTGCACAACTGAAGATGAAATATAACTTTTGATCTATAGGACAAAAGTTCCAGGGCTGAGAATGTGATTATTTGATAGGGTCACAGTCATCCTGTCAGTGCAGAGTAATGTTTGCAGCCTCCTAGGACAGAGTTCTTCCTTTCCAGGTGCAAGAAGGGCAGCGGAGAGGCAGGCATGTGGCCAGTGGACAGAGACTGCACTATCCTGCTGTGAGTAAAGTAAAATCACGTACACCACCTCACCCCTTCTATCCAGAGCAGGTCCCCACACGCCATGTTCTGGCCTTTGAACTCTTGAGTCTTGATGCAGTTTCACATGCACAAACCCAGAACTTTGTTAGTAAAACGAAATCATGTCAGGCTGTTCCTAAGAAATACCAGTCATCCACCCAAGTAAAATTCTGAATTGCTAACTGCATGCTGGCCTGAAGATAAACATGAATTGAGGTTTCAGGAAAAGGAGGTGTTTGTTTCTGGCTCAGCTCAGTAGCTTCTAGCCACCATCTGCAAATCTCTTAGATATTCCATAAAATGGCAGATTATTATCCTTTAACTTTTTCGCCAGGGCTGCAGGGCTGAAGTGCTGGAGATTGACATGAGCTAAATGAAGTTTTCTGTTTGATTGAGGCTGTGGATTTGGTTTTGGTTTATTTTGAGATTATCTCTTGCACTTTAGGTGTTTAACTTTAAAACTGTGCTATGGCAGGTGTTGGCTCTGACTGCAGCTAAAAATATTACAGGGAAATCAGTTTGAAGATTTTAGTTTTCTGACCTATACAGGTTTTTACTAGGAGGTGTAGCACAGTGCAAGACACTGTGCTGGACTGCATAAATATATATTAAGCCTTGGTACCACCATGAAGAATGTACAGAGGAGGATTACAAGAATGAGTTATGAACTACAGACACTTAAAAATGAATAAACATTTCTGCAATCTGATTCTTGCTTAACATCACAGGATTCAAATCTAAAATGAAACAGATTCTAGGTGTCTAAGTCCAAGTGAAGAACCAAAAAATCTGAGCTTGGTGCCAGCTAGGCCTCCGTTCTACGGAGTGATTGTGAACACTTGTTTGACTAGTACAGACAAAGCCTGTGTATAATCAAGGAAGACATGGTGCCACCATCAAACATCCCTGATCCTTATCTTGCCCCCTCCAACTTAATTCCATAATCAGCACAGATCACAGAGAGGTTGGAACCATTATCCAGGCCTCTCCTTCAGCATTACAGTATCTCAAACAAGTCCCTGCCTGTAAGGATTTGCTTTCTTCAAAACTTTCACTCAGTCCCTTGGTTAGCTAAGTCAGCAAACTGCCAACAAAACTCTGAAACTTAGCTTAAACTCAGCCCATTTCTGCCTTCAGATCAGTTGGTTTTACAGTTCCCAAGCGCCATCATTCTGCATCCAGCTGGCATCCATTTGACTACAGTTGCTGCTGGTGGGGGGGCAGGAACAAACCACCCTCGTTACTGAGTCTTAGCCTGTAAATTCAGCCAAAAGAAACTAGTGCACGCCATCTCGTGGCCCTGCGCAGCTATTTCCATGGAATGAATGGAGCATCAATTGGGATGAGGTTTGATGTGGACAGGATCTAAAAGATGGCTTTCAGATGCTCAGACACAGCCCCACCCCAGCTAAGAAACGTTCACCATTAGGGCTTTGTCGACACTCCTGACCTTGCAGCCTGAGCAGTTGTTTCCTGGAGCAGCAGCAGAGCATCAAACTGCAAAAGGCACTTCTTCAGCACATGCTCACATGGCTGTCGAGGCAATCCTGTCCTCACAACAAATCCAGGGTGCCAGTGAACACAGCCCCCAGACCAGCTTCTGGTGGAGCAGGAAAATACCGTATTCATTTTAGAGTAGATCTTACACATGTAAATAATTTTGAATTGCATGCAAGTTTGGGGATGTTCATGGTACATCTATCTTCATCTGCTGTCAGGACTTGTTAAAGAACTCCATGTGTCAATGCTTTAAATAAAGCTAATGTGCCTGTTCATAACTGTTCATTAACAGATGAATATATGAACTCATGAAAACAAGGTTACATGAGCTCTCAGTCCTTTGGTGTATCTTAAGTTTCTATTCCTCCTTACTCTCTCTTTTTGGTGGGAAAATCAAGAGACCCTTGCCAGAAGCAATTAAGGTACAATTTCATCACATCGAGTTGAGGGAATTAAAAAAGAGGGACAGAGTACAATAGTATGACTTCAAGGTCTGTGTTTTCATTTTAAGTAGTAAGTGTTCAACTTCACAATATTTATGACTTTTTAGCTGAGAAATTACAGCTTAAATCTGTACTACTGAATCATCTCCAAATCTGAAGTCGCATTTTCTTCAGCAGAATTGCTGATGGTAACACTGCCTGACTTCCACTGCTCTCGTAGCTGTCAAAAGGCTGGATATAGTCAGCAACAAGGGACTTAAAATAGCTAACAGAAATGCAAAACTTCAGACTAAGCATCTTCTTTTGTCTGCTACTAGAGACAAGTGCACAAGACCTATGAAAGTTTGCAGCTTGCTGTTGCAAAGCATAGAATCATGCCAGAGAACACTGTGTCATACTGCAAGAACAAAAACATCTATCCAAGGACTCTAGTTAAAAACATCTGATTACAATCAGCAATTGCTCTAAATTTGGTTTGTGATGAACACATTTTTACTCTTGTTGTGTTGGAAGGGTGTTGGAACAAAGTTGCAGGAAAGGCTGTTAGACCTGTGAGGCTCAATGAGGCTGGTACCAACATACTTTCTCTGTAAGAGGAAAGAAAAGAGGGACCATCCTTCTCATGTCAAGGTTTAATTCTGAGGTATACGACACCGGATTTACAAAGGTAAATAAAAATACATTCTGAGAAACAGCAAGTGCCCTACCTAGCAAGGCAGAGGGATTTCACACTCCAAGCAGCTGAGGTAAGAAACTGCTCACAGTTTGAAAAAGATTTGGAGTCTGTCTTTGACACAGGCTTTTGCCATAACAGATGATGAGATGTGCAGCAGTGGGGCAGAGGAAAGACAAATACTTAGGTGATAAAGATAAGACAGGACAACAGGTATTAGATAAGGCTTCCCCTTGAACAAATTATTTGAGACATTATCATTATCATCAGAAGTCAGATGCAACTACTGTTCCAAATGCTGCTCAGGCAAACTCCATTGCCAAAATCATTTACACAGCTGTTGAGACAGACTTCAGCTCAAGCCTGCTGATGATATGGGTAAGTTTGCATATGCTTGTAGCAACCACATATAAATGAAATCCCAGAAATATAGAAGGACTGGAGTGGTACAGCAGAAGTTTTCCACATCAACTGTACCTGATAACAAAAGCAAATGCCATCACCTGGAGTACAGTGCACATAACAGTTTCTACAAGTGTATAATCTACAGTTAATCTGCAATTTTTGTCCTAAATATGAATTTAAAAAGCCAAGTATGAATCATATGCAGGCAGATTTAATGACTCATTGCTGCAATGGATTTAACCACAAGTGCTGATCCTGCCTGCCATTTAAGATGTCCTGGCATTCCCTCTTCGACCCATTCCTCTGTAAGGGGACCCTTTCACAAATCTGTGCTAGAGAGAGCTAAAGTAAGAAATTAAATGAGACTTAAAGAATTTTTGAAAAAAAGTGCTGTTTTGTTGCACAGAGAATAAAATTCCAGGAATTTATTGCTATATGTATGCTTAATCCATTAATTCATCTTACAGTAGTCATGAAGTGCCAAATTGTGTGCTACATTTAACATTCCATGTATTCCCTTCCAAATGCCATTTTACAGTGGGTGTATGAAACAACGCAGCAGTGGTCATGAAACATGGCTTGAGCATCTCTCAAGAGCTTAAAGACAAAGATTTGTGTACAAGCTGAATAACAACATGTCAGTTAACAGGCCACTCAGCAATTTTAACAGAAGTATCTTTAGGTAGAAGTTTTGCAGCGTTAAAATTCACAACTCAGACTAAACATTCTCATCCCCACTGTAGAAACAAGATACTTGCAAAGAACAAGAACTATGGTACGTAAATGTCACACGCAAGACCCGCTTCATTTCTATCAAAAGCAAAAATTGCTAATTATAAGCAAGGACAAGCCTAGCAGGGTAAGGCTGCCAGCCTATATTAAAAACATATACCTCAGAGTTTGGCAGTGGAACTCTATTTACCACCTTGACTTTTTTTTTTGGTAACATACAAGTTCTTCTTCCCCCCCACACTTTATAAATCCCCTTTTATTTTTATTATACCTCCATATTATTTACAGGACTTCTAAAGATTAAGTACAAACTAGTATGAAATTAATGATAGCTTGCTTTTCAAATATGTATCCCATGGCCAAATAAATACCAAGCCAATCCAAGAGTGATCTGGAGTTATGATTCAGAAGGTTGTGTATCTGTGATTCCAGTTGCTTTTTCATTAGCTGCAGAGGATTCATTTGATCTGTCAACAATAGTTGCCCTGGAAGTTGGAGTAGCAGTATCCAAGGTGAGTGCAGAGGTCTCCTCTACACTTTCAGTAGTGCCGGGGTTGACGGAAAAGCTTCCAGCTTGAGTAATAGAGGGAAGCAAATCTGCAGGCACTGTGGATGCCTCTGTGACCAAAGGAAGCATAGGAACACACTTGGGTGGCATTGACAGAGGCGTTATTCCCATTAGATGCAGAGGCGGCAACGGGGGGAGGGGCTGCAAACCTAAAGAGCAAAAAGGGGAAAAAAAGGCAGTAAGCTGCTGCCCACCACATACAGTCCAAATGGTATTTGTGCAGCTCTGACTCAGCAGGCTCATTTCAAGCCTGATACTTTTCAGATTCCAGAATTGAAGAATCAGAGTAAATTCAAAGTTGCTTGTACCTCCCCAGAAGACTAGGTATTTAATGCATTAACACTGATGATTAGGTTTTTCTGGCCTTCACTGAAACTGCCAGAAACAAGAAGTTAATAAAAACCATATTCCATATAAGCTTCAAATATCTTTGCTTGCGCCATGAGCACCTTCAGCAGTTTTGCTGATTTCAAAAGTGTAAATCTAATATTAGTTCATAATTCTGGCATTCAGTCCAGGGAGCTCCAATCTCCTCCTCTATCTTACAAGGAAACACTTCATATTTTCTTTTACCCAAAAATAATATACTTTCACTTTTGGCACAATCTCTTCTGAGATACAAATTAGCTAATAAAAAATGAAACATCTAAACATAGACACAGGTTTAGAATTAGTTTATCTAAAGACATATTCCTCATCTACCTGATCTGGGCACTAACATCCACTCCCATCTCAGGCAAACATTTAATTTATCCTCTTCAGGACTCCCCCAGATGGGTCTAAATTAGACTGTCAAGGATAACTCTAACTACAGAGTTTCAGTTTGCAGAAGCACATACCAGGCTGTATCATTTCTGGAACAATCTGTGGTGCAGGTAAATTAAGTTTGGACAGATCTGTCAGGTTAGGAAGCCCTGCTGGTAATGGCATCAGACCTAAGAAAAGAATGGAACAGTTACAGCTGAAAACTTAAAATTGTCTTTTTCTAACTGTTTCTTAGATCTTGTTGATAATTTAAAACATGCTTTATATTTTGATGATAGTTTTTACATGGAAGAATGCAAACTCACCTGAATTTCAGCTTTTAAGTTGCACAGTGAGAACCAATACCTACTGCAGGAAATCTGGACTAGCAAATACATAATCTCAAACCTTTCAGATTTTTCTGAGGAAAGCAGAATCTTATTTCAGAATTAGAAGGTTTGCATTCCAAGTTCAGCTTTCAACAAAGGTAGTTGTTTCACCACAGTGCTATACCAGAAGTTCTCCATTCCCAGTTTCAGTGGCAAACAATAATAATATGATTAACTACACAGTATTCCCTGATCCCTAATATTGATCACTCTATTATTAGTCTTTTCTACTTAGTTTATACCTAGAGTTAATCACAAAAATGTAGAGCAAAAGGCAAGACAAAGGAACTTGCAAAGTCAGAAAAGACTGAAAGTAGAAAAGAACCATAAAATGAATGCAACACATGTCCCGCCATCACTGTGTTTGCTATGGAACATCCTTCTGCTCCTGAATTTTCCACTTTAGAAGAGGTTCATTTCTGGGACAAGGGCTCTATTCATACTTTGTGTTTAGTTCAGAAAAGGCTAACTCAGAAATAAACTGTTGATAATACAGTATGAAGATAGAGAGGAGAAAAGTCTTAAAGCAAGGCTACTGTATACAGATTTTGATTAAAACCCAGCCATCTTTACCTAGCCATGAATTCATTTGCCATGAAGGCTGACACAATCCGACTCAAAGGGCTTTCAGGTCAGCATATGCAAATTTGGCTTGATTTTTTTTTTAATACAAATTCACTCAAATTTTAAAGCTCCAGTATATTTAGTAAGAACCATTTCACTAGTATGTCCATGCAAATTGCAGGAACTATTCTAATTTGCTTTTAAAAAAGCAATTATGCTATTCAGAGGAAAAGGTGAATGGAAAACTTGTATTTGCAGAGTTTTGGGAAGGGGTGGATTAGGTGGCTGGGGAAGAAAAGGACAATAATGTTTTTCTGCCTAGAGAAAACAGAAAACTACTAACAAGTTCAGCTTCTGTGAGAGTTCTCTGCCCTTGTTTCCATGCACTGAGCTCTACTGCTCATCTTTTCTGTGTCAGAGGCTGTACCTCCAAGCATTATGTAATGGACACATTTTTACCTACTTGTCTCATAACAACCAAAACATAAAATACAACTCCTTCAGTGTTTTGGAAGGCACAGTTGAGTCCTGTACCAGCATACCAATGCTACAGCAAAATCCTATACAAGCCTTATTTTATCCCTCGTGAATACTTCTGGAACAGTAGTACTTGAAATGTTCACTGTTATCAGGAAACAACCACGCTGTAGAAAGACTCTTACTTGTATTATAGTAGTTTAAATTCAGAAACATAAATTCTATACTGTTAGCCCTGAATTTAGACTAGGAATAGTGATCAAGCTGAGTACTTAAAAATGGGTTTCCTAAAATGTTGCAAATAGCAAAGCAAAACCTTCCTGAGAAATCCTGAACACTGCATCAGCTGTGCAGGGAGCCCTAAAACGTAAACTTGTAACTCTTGTTGCTACCTCACCCCTCTATGCTACAGACATGCTGTGAACATACTCCAAGAAAAATAGTTCTTCATACTGAAGAGGTTGAATAGAGAGAGATCTTACATGAAATGCATAAGTTGTATGAAGTTATACCTTCCCCAAAAAGCAGTGGAAAAGACAGCTCTCTTCCCTTGCTCCTGTAAGATTTTTGCTTCAGAAATGTTTTAAGAAATTTTACCTACTCACCTGGTAATGTAGTTGCTGGGTTAACTGCTGGCACAGAGGTAAGGGACTGACTGACTTGTGGTGGTAATAATGGAACTGTTGGAACACCTGGTGGGGTACACAGGGAAACAACATTGATTTTAACCATACAACACTTCATCTTCTTTCCCTAAGGAGTACAAATAAGTAATTGCTTACAGGAGAATTACTATTTGCCTTAATATTAAAATGCTGATAAGAAAAATAGTATTCTAAGTAATACATATAGTATTTTTAATAGAAGTTCTTTGCAACTATTTTGTGAGCAAGTAAGGCACAAATCCAGTACATTAACCTTCTTTGTTGAGAAAAAATTTAGGGGAAAGTTTTATTCTCTCTTCTGCCTTCTATTCAATTAATTAGAAACATCTGTGAGAACAAAAAATTAAGAAAAGCTATGCACTTCAGGTCAGTTCCTTACAATACCAACCTGTGCTGAGAACATTACTGACAGTAGTTGAAGGTGAGCTAATAGAAAGTCCTGAAAGACTCTGCTCAAGGCCTGCTGACCCAGGAGGGAGGGTGGTTGAGGGATTAACTGATGATAGCTGAACCTTATTGAAAGAGAAAAAGTTGCATCGTTAGGGTTTTATTTCTACATGAACCAAGAGCAGCAGAAAAGAAATAAACATCATCATCCATTTTTACCAAGCCGAAGGAGAGGGACCACAACTTACCTCTGTGAAACCATCTTTGAGGGGACTGAGAGATGCACTAGGCAACTGCCCTGGGAGAGAAATTTTCTTTCCCTCTTCAAATGGGCGAGTAGGTATCCTATGCAAATATCCATAGCCAATGCCACATCCTAGGCTTTTAAAATATGAAGATTTTAAAGTCAGGTAAGTGACTTTACAACTACAGACTATAGCATGCAACGCATGAACAACTCAAGACACCAACAAGTTTCAAGGTAAATGCTGTGCAACCTTCCCCTCCTGCCCCCACATTGCCTCACTTTCTATGGAGAAATAATCAATACTAAACAATTGAAAGGAAATTCTATAGCTTTAGCAATAAATATTCAGCACAAAATAAAATTCATTATTATCTAAACCAAGCAACTATACCAGGTACACAGCTTGGAATTCAACTCGTAGTTGTTACTTGCAGTGCTGTGTTCTGACTACTCACAATACTTCAAGATATACCACAAGCTAACAACTATTTGGAATTTAATGCAGAAAGAACCATTGCACTTTATGCACCTCTGCACTAGCTAATTTACTGATTTACACCCCTCTCATTAGTAAGTGCGTCTGAATTTCAAGTAAATATATAATTTATTAGAGCAGAAACACTTTTGATATAACAACACCCTTTCCCTGTCTTTGTAGAGAACTTAAACCCAGCAGTTTTCAGGCTGGTGCTATAGGAAAGTTGTCCCATTCCCCTGTAACACATTGTCTCCTTACCTGCCTTCTCCACCCCAGGCAGAATTTGGAGTAATCACCACTTCCCGACAGTTATCTGTGTCTGTGTTGTACACATAAAGTTTCAATGGCTTTGCTTCATGCGTTTCAATAAGGGAAAAGAGATCTTCAGACTGCAAAAAGATAAAAATGAGTAAGGGCTTTCTTGTCCTTATTTTATCATTTGGCATTAGGTCGATCATCCTATTCCTGACTTTCTGTAATAGACTGGTAACAGCCACATGTTGCAGCTGTTGCAGTTCTGCTGTTTTATCAAAAAACCAACTTTAAAATGCGTTTTGCTAGCACAACTCAGAAGACGTGGCACAACCCAGATTCCAAGTCTGCTATTCAAAATATTAATTTCAGAGTACAAAAGTTTTTATTGGACTTCACAAAGACATTTAAAAGCAGTTCTTATTTCCAGAACTGCTTTTAAGAAGAGGCTCCAAGCCAGAGCTCCTTCCTCTTTGCATTTGATTTCCATTCACACTGAACAGAGCCAGAGCCAGGGATGTTTCAAACTGCCCTGGTACAGGGGTTTCAGTTTTTAAAAAACAGAGACCTTATTTTTTATACTTACCTCATTCATGACAGTATCTGCTCCAATGATATAGTCACTATGAGGTCTAAGTCCAGCTAATGCAGCAGGAGAATTTGGCTCCACTTCCTAGTTTTAAGACGGAAAGTTACAAAACACTGTGTCACTGTCAGGGTGTAGCAGAACAGATATGCACTTCACACAAGCCCTGAGCCAGACAGACTGGTCAAGTTTTCAACACAGTAATGAACTAATGGAACAGTGGCTCTGTGGCAGTCCCTTTCCATATGGTTCTGGTGTAGTACCAAATACAATATCTCTGAGTATTGTACAAACCCATTCATTTCAATACAAGACTTGACAATACACTCACAAATACACATTTGTAGCTCAAAAGTCTTCCCAAACCCAGAATCAATCCAAGCCAGTTTGATCAATGAGACTAGTTTGATCTCATGCCTTGTTAGCTACATCCTGTGCAAGTTACTTTTCAGCAGGAAGATAGAAACACCAGTAATGAGAATATTTCCAAGTCCATACGTACCAAGACGTGCCAGACATTTTCATTAGCCCCATCAAAGCTGCAGAAGCGAATGCTCACTCCCAGCAGGCCCTGCCCACCCCACATGTTGCTGGGGGTTACGGATGTTTCTCTCAGTTCCAGTGTTTTGCTACTGTACACAAGCATTTTTACAGGTTTTTCAACATTTGCTTTCAGCAGGTCCTTGAGAGTGTCATTGTCTTTATTCTGTGAATGTATAAACAAGAGCTTGGGTCAGTGTTTGACAGAACAAGCATTCAGCTCTACAACAACACTTGTATTTCAAAGGTGCTACACTCTGCAGTACCAGAATATGTATTAACAGCTGCTTCCTAACAAATTTCCAGTCCCTTCACAATTCTAGAATACAACTCTGGAAAACCCCTGGGACTTCACAGTAACAGGTCATATTTTCCAAAAATAAAAACTTCAATTGGTTCAGAGGCTTTCTTGAATCCAGGCATACTGGTGCAGAGCTTCCCACAGCTGGTTTTTTCCACTGCTATCATGGTCTGTTGTTTGATGACAGCTCTGCTTGAAAGCTCCCCCTATGCCTCCTGCCCAGCCAACAGCTCTGACAGCAGCTTTTCACTCAACCTCTTTGGACTATGTGAAGTTTGTGAGTTCTCATGGAAGCAGACAGAACTAGGAGGGCTCTGGCATAAGCCATGAGGGGTGGATCAGCAGGCAGTCCTGTCTTGGTGCTGATGTCTGCAGAGAGCATGTCTATCTTATTCTCCAGCTAAACTCCATAGAACTGTTCCTACAGGGTGAAGGAAATCAATTCCTGATGCAGTTTGCCTTCCTCATTTTAAAGTAAGAAGAAGTATTTTATATACATTTAAATAAAACAAATCCATTGGTTTACCTAAAAATATCAGATTCTCAACACATTGTTTATATTAGAAGTTATAACATAGCAACACACTTACCAATCTTGAACCATTAATGGACACAATAAAATCAAAGAATGGCTCCAATCCAGCTCTGTGCCCTGGTGAGTTTTCTTGTACCTAACAAAGTTAAACAAGAATTTAGTAAAAGTGTTCCAATGCTGATTCATAGATTAGAATTATATTTCTACTTCTGCCAACTGTACTTCTAGAAGCTACTAACGTTTGTATGTATAATTTTAAAGTATTCAAATATAATAATATAATCTATAAAACCAAAAAATCCCTTCCTTATAAAAAATAAAATAGAGAGATTTCAAAAGAATTAGTAATTTATAGATTGAGTAATGACACTTTGAGCAGTAGCCACTCCCTGGGAAAAGCAGTGCTTAACAGTTTCATTGGATAAATTATAAGTATTTGTTTCAAGAAAGGAGATTATATGAAAGGACAAGGTTAATGAATTCTGAAAAGGTTGCTTAAAAAGTACTATCTTTCCACAGTAGTACCAACATTGGACCTTGCATTTATCTTATGCTTACTAAAGGAATGGAGAATCACATCTGTAAGCACAGGTTGTTATCTCGTGATTAAACATCACCTGGTGACATTCTTGAGACACAGAGAGCATCTGTACAGCAGTGATTTCATTAACAGACCTTCAAGTTGCAGGAAAACAGACATGCAATTTTGCAGCCATGGCAGCTCAAATAATTCAACCACTCCATTAAGACAAAGGCCTAAGTTTTGGATACACACTACTCCCAGAAAATAAAAGTGTGCTTTTAATTCCAAATGGAGTAACTGAGACATTTTGCCAATGTTATTTTTTCACTATTGCTTGCATTGCTGACAATAACTCCAACATGGCTGTCAGATTTTTCCTACAGCTTTTTTTGGCAAAGACACTCTTTTTCTTTGTGGAAGCTGATTCATTTTACCCACTGGCTTTTTCTTTTATGTACTACGATCACCTTCCAAAAAGATCTAAAAACCATTACTCTTTACAGCGTGGTTCCTTACATTACATGTTATTTTACCTGACAGAAGTGGTAAATATGTATTTGACTGTTCAATACTGGTCTAATTCTGCAGGAACTGAGTTTTCTTAATATGACTTATCTAGAACAAAATACTCTAACAGATAATTTTAAAAGTGTTTGATTACTAACAAAATTGTTCTTCTTAAATTTTATTTATCTCTGCCCAACATGTTCACAAAATCAGAGCTTGGAAAGAAGTCAGATTACTTGTGGATAACAGATGCCCAAAGCTTAGAACATTAGTAACACAACCTAAGTGTAATTAGTAATTTCAGAGTCACATCACACACACATTGATTGTTGTCCAAGATTTGTAAAGCAGCAAAAAAGTAAGAAATCAACAACATCCTGAAGTAATAAGAATCACTGAGGCAATAACAACATCCCCAAAGTCCACATTTATAATTTCTAACTAGAACTCGAAGTGTGTCTGTGAAAGTGTCTCTTTGGGATGCCTGGATGCTCCCTGGAAATAATTTCCCACAGCTGGGGTACAGGTACTCTCCCTCTCCAATACTAAGTACACAGAAGCACATCTCCCAATCACCAAATATCCTGCAATCCCTCCAACCAAACTACTGCCTCCATGTTACCTACTCAACCTGTCTGTTCAAGGTGCCCCTCCCCAAGAACAACCAGAAATCAGACATCAAACTCTGCACCAGGTAATATGGTAAAAGTACAAGCTAAGCTGCAGGGGCAGACACCCTGGCTCCAGCTGCACAGAAACTCCCAGCACACTGTGGATGTGGCTTTGGCATTTGTGGACTGTTTCTGGAGCTCATTTAACTGTAGATATTCAAACTTGCAATAATGTAGGGCTACCTGAGGACAGCCTCCACAAACAGAAATTTTAGCTTGGGAAAAAAGGCACAGAGAGGCTAAAATTCACTATATGAATTATTCTTCCCAAATGTAGAAAGCATTTACTTACTATATTGAATACTTGAGACCTCCTTGCCAAAGGCAGGTTAAACAGTTTTGTGAAAGGAGAATTAAAAAACTCTGCTTTCCTATAGACATGATCCATAATGTTATTCTCAGACTTGCAGTTTCTCTTGTAATCAAGTAATTCAGAACATCCTCTCCTTCCCTGTGTTCGAGTAGTGAATGTAGGATGAGTTTATGCTGTTTGTTGTTCTTCCCTCAGTTTAGAGAAGTGACATGAAAATATTCTAACAGCTTCTCTCTCTCTTATTCCACCATTTATTGCATAGGTCACACAGGAACTTACAGTTTGTGTTTTTAATGAACCTGACACACAGGCTTTATACCAAATGATATCAGCAGATGGTTTCAGAACTTTCTGGGAAAAGTTTTAAAGACATAACCTGTGTTAGTTAAACCTCAGCATTAAAAATCACTACATCCAGCAAAACACATCAGATTTTTGGACTGGATATATGTCATGGCCTTGAAATTATGAAAGGCCAGACTTCATCTCATTCAGAGATTTTCCTCCATTTCTTACTGAACTTCTTTGAAATAAAAAACCAAACCGTACCAAAATCACAACAAACCCCTGCATCCTGACAATATCCCTCCCTACTGACCTCCAAGAGATTATATCCTGAACGCTGTGAGCCAAGAGTGGCAAGTATTCAGTAGAGCAACTTTTTGAATTATGATGGAGTACATACAATAAATGAGAACTACATATGCTCAGCATCCATCAATTTCAAGCTCACTGACACCTGGGATATAGAAATAATTTACTTAGAATACCAAATCCGTGTTCTGCCCCAAATTGATGGAGGGACTGAGGGAGTTTCCAAGTTCCAAACATTTAGTTTGCAGAAAGTATCTTCAGATATTGAACTCCTTGTCCCAAACCCATCACAATCCTGAACATCTCTGCATGGTTTGTTTCTAAGTGGGCATGTAAAAAGTGCCAGGAAGCTGTAGCTGAAAGAAATCAAACCCTTATGTTACCTCAATCACACCTGAGAAGCAGGTATGTGCGTCCCTTCTGTCATCCTGCCATGCACAGGTTGTCACAAGGTTTCCTATTTCCCTGGCCTACCTTCACTGACAGAAAAGCATGTTTACACCTGGCAGTCCCAGAACTGCCACCCAGAAATTCCAAGTCCATCCCACATGAAAAGTCTCCTCCTTAAAGAAGTGATATGCTCAGCCCTGCACAATTGCACTGACCCCGTACAGGTTTTGTCACACCATTTTACTTTCAGTCACCACCTGCCCAATTCATCACCACCACACAGTGCCAAATGCACAATACAGCTTTCTGCTCCAAGCTCTGTGGCCAGGATTCTCTTCCAGGAGCTACAGCAACAAAGGATAACCAGGGGCCTTAGAAAATACAAGGACACAAATTATTGCACCTCTATTAAGGATGGAGATAATAAAGATTCCGTGGATATGTACATGAACTCTGTGCCTCCTGAGCAATTTGGCTTTATGCAGCTTTGCTGGGTGCCCCAAGTAGATATTTAGTAACTTGCCTTTGCAATTGAATAATTGCTGAGAAATAACCAAGTAATATCATTTACCACAGATGCTACTGCAGGCAAGATACCATCCCCAGCAGCTTGGGAAGCCTGGCTCTCTCAAAGCCAGCTGTTATTTCAGACATACAAGTTACAGAGTCATATGGGTAAATGCCATGACTTTCTAACAATAGAGACAAACAGTGGCACAGAAAATGCAAAGCAGCTATGGCAATGCAATGCCAGAGCTTTTTAAGAGCAAATGAAGAAAACCTCTTATCAAATGCTAAATATCAGAGGGCAGAAAAGGGCCTCACACAGTGCTGCAGGGTATCAGTTTCTCACCAAGATGACAGCAGGGCTGCTGAGTACATAGATCACACACTGATTTCACTTTTAATTCACTGTCAAGAATTAAACAGGAAAAAGGTTTCAAGGTCAATACACCAATTTTAATTTGCAGTACTGAAAAGACTTTCCTGATAAATACATGAAGTTTTTCTTTGGTGAACACTGTTCCCAACACTATCATTCTATTTCTACACAGTATGCATTGCACATTACATATTTTAGGAAGTCTGCTCAGCAGTACAGTGGTCACAAATCAAAGCCCCAAGAGAGCAGTGCAACTGCAAATGAAATTAGGCACTGAAATAAGGATTTTTCAGAGGCAGATGAAGGCTCTGACCACTTCTGAAAGTCAGCTGCCTTATACTAGTTTTTAAACTTTCAGAAGCTTAGTTTCAAGCATTAAATACACAACTTCCAAGGCTTTCTTTTTTCCCCCAAACAAGAAACTCTTCCCAGTATTCTACTTTACTAGCAAAGAAATACTGAATGGTTTTTTTGTAGTTCTTCCACCCACTCCATAACTGGCAGTAAAACCAGTTATGCATCATATATAAGCAATTATATATCATATATAAGCAATTCCTGTTAGATCTGACAGAATCTCTTTGATTTCTGTCAGTTATTTTAATACATTACGTTCTATAACTGAATTTAATTTTTTGATGACACACAGTTTTCAAAAGAAAAAGCTTTCTAAGTTTTTGGTAAGAAAACAAATTCTATCTATGTAGATAACCTTTTATTTTAGCACAGAGAATTTAACTCAAGCTTTTAAAATGTGAACCTCCCTTAAAAGAGAAATCATCACTTTATGTAACATGTTTGTATCACAATTACAACAACCCGAAGTACTCAAACAAGAGTGGGAAATCTAAACTTTGGGCACTGTTGCTCAGTATCTTTTAGGGAGAACACCACATAACATGGCAGCATACAAATTTCTCACAGATAAGAACAGAATACATCAAATCTAGAATCTTACAACATTACATAGAATCTTATAACAATTTAGTTTGGAAAAGACCTCTATGATCATAGAGTCCAACCACTAACCCAGCACTGTCACGTTTACCATTAAATCTAACCCAAAGGGCACATCTACATGTGTTCTGAATGTTTTCAGGGATGGTGATTAAACCACTTCCCTGGGCAGCCTATTCCAATGGCTGGCCATCCTTTTGATGAAGAAAGTTTCCCTAAAATCCAGTCTCTAAATCTCTTGTGTAACTTGAAGCTCTTTACTCTTGTTTTGTCACTTGTTATCAAAGAGAAGAGGCCAACCCCGATATCACTACACCCTCCTCTCAGGGAGTTGTAGAGAGCCATGAGGTCTCCCTGGAGCTCCTCTTCTCCAGGCTAAACACCCCCAGCTCCCTCAGCTGCTCCTCACAGGAGTTGTGCTCCAGAGCTTCTCTGGACCTGTTCCAAAGTCTCCAGTGTCTGTCTTGTCTTGAGGAGCCCAGAACTGGACACAGCACTTGAGGTGTGACCCCAGTACAGGAGGACAGTCACTGCCCTGGCCCTGCTGGCCACATCATTCCTGATACAGGTTGGGATGCCACTGGCCTTGGCCACCTGGGCACACACTGGCTTGTGTTCAGCTGCTGTCAACCAGCACCCTGGACCTTTTCCACTGGGCCACTTTCCAGTCACTCTGCCCCAGCCATGGGGATGTTGTGACATCATCTACTACCTGAAGAAACTGTCAGCTCATTACATCAGCCTGGGCAAACGACAGCAGTTTCAAACTGCTGAGCAAGAAAATGATTCAAAATTTTCCTTCATTCTGGTTTGAAGAGCAGAAACAAACACATACTGAGCAATACACAGTCAGCCAGTTGGTCTAATCAGCCACACACCTTACATTAAAGGAAACTTTAGGAGAATTGCTTCAAACAATTGACTCATTACTGGGTCTACTTATGAAGAGACTTGGGCAAAAGAACACTTGACAACTTTTTAACTTTTTCTCCCTCTCACAAAAAAAAAAAGGCAAAAAAAAAAAGCTATATTTTAAATGTACATTTTAATGTCTAGAACACGAACAATGCAACTCAGAGTAACTTCTGCTGTCAAGTAGGCATATGATGAAATTCTTTTCCTTCGACAGCGCTTCAGCCCTGGAGGGTTCCTAATTCCTGTTACAGCTGCACTGCTACTAAAGCTCACAATGAAAGCAATATTGCACTGAGAATCAGCAGAAGTAGCCAAAAGAATTAAGTAGTCTGCAAATCTTACACTGAAAATTAATTATGGTAGTGTTCACTTGCTGCATATGTTTCTGTTCCTGTTTGAAATGAGCAGAGAGAGACTTTTTACTAGTTTTGTGGGAAGGCAGCATGTTGCACAGTCTAAAAGACTCACTGTAAAAAACCTGTAACTTGCACGGTCTCAGTCTGCTCATCCCTCTGGCAACTTGTGCTTGGCTCCTACAGTCACACTGAACAATGTAAACTCTTTGTTTCACAGCCATTTAACACATATTTTTCATTTATCTGCCTTACCCAAACAAATTCTTCCAGTAATTGAAAAATTTTTACAACATTTCTCTAATTTTCCCACAAGTAATGAAATCTTTTAAACAATCACTTTGCATTATTTACAGAAGTTTGGTGTTATCAAAGAAATCTGATCTTACTCGAATTAGATCTGTAACACTGGAAGACTACTGCTGTTTTCCTTCTACCATTCCCATTGACTTCATTAAAGTACTGAGCTCAGAAGGAAAACGTACTTGAGAGTAAATTAGAACAAACCAGCAGTTTTGCTTGACCCCAAGTTCTACTGAAGGTCAATCCATGCAGACAGAGCATGTGCAGAGCTCCTCTAACCCTGCAAGCCCAACCCTGTCTGTAACAAATTTACTACAGAATGGCAACTGGAAAATTAAACTTGGAAAAGCTACAGTCACATTCTAGTCACATTCATGCATGCCACATGCATTTCAATAAAAACATCCCAAATTATAAGTGTTAGGCTGGGATCATGATGCAGTTTAAGATGCCTGTCCACAGACAAATATTAATCACTCATTATTGTGGCATCTCGGGGTATCAGTAAGAAGACAAGGCAGTGAAAAACAGAGATATCAGTCTGTTTAAGACAGCAGGCAAGTCCTTTCCTGCTTTTAATATAAATAAGGATGTTCTCTTGGAAATGACCTTCTTTAATGTGTTTCTTTTCTCTCAATTGAATGAGAGAAGAGAAATGAATGCGAATGAGAAACTTCTTTTCTCTCAATTACATTTACAAAGACTGGCAATCAAACACTGCAATTTTGGGTCATAGCAAAAACATTACAGAAAAAAGTGCCTCACTGAAAACAAAAGGCACCAGATCCAAGCAAGAGTACAAGAAAAAATGAGTAGATTCTACTTCATGAAAGAAATTAATATCAATTTATTAACATGCTTTAATCAAACAGTATGAACTCATAAATCTGATGTAACTGATATTCTAACTGCAAAGTACATACTGGTTTTACATCTCTCCAAAGTAAAAAGTTAATGAGATTTACTCTGTACTATGCTAAAAAAAGAAAAAAAGTCTGCCAGTTTTACCAACCTGCAGGATAGTTTTTGTGGGAGAAAAGAAGACAAAGTGGACTAACATAAATTAGTAGTAACACTGGACTCTTAGATACCATTAATACTAAAAGGGAGAAAGAAAACCCAATGTGACTGTAATCCACACATAAATTTTAACAGAATGTTTGGATTTGATCAGAACATCAGTATTTGCTTCTCGAAAGCAGAGAACTTCTCCGAAAGGTTCCGATTCCAACAAGCACAGCGGCCCAGCCCGGTACCCAGAGCGAGCGCACCCGCACTCCGCCGACAGAGGCAAAGGCACCGCGCTGTGGGCAGGGACTGAGTGCAGCCAAGCCCCTGAGCCCCAGCGCCTCCGGTTCCACAGCACGGCCTGGGAACCATCCTGCTCACTGAAAGCAAAAGGAAGAGCTTTCAAAAGCCTGTTCACAAAACCTCAAGAATGCAACCTAATAAGGTATTGTGTATTTCGCATACAAAATCGAAGTTTTGTGGCCGCAGTGTGAACAAAACCAATGTAACCATGAAAAACAGTACTTCCACTGGAGTTGCAGCCCTCAGGTGTGCTGCCTGTCATGTGAACACTCGATCCGACCCTCCTGAGCTCCTGCGCGGCGGCAGCAGCTTCAGTGCAGCGCAGGGCATGATGCGGCGGGCAGGAGCAGCGTCTGCTGGAGGCGCGGCCGCCTCGCCCTCACAGCCCGCCCAAAGCCAGCATCGCCTGCCCTGCGCCGGCCCGCTCCTACGGAGCCACAACCTGGCCGCACGACCCGGCCCGGGCAATTGTTTATTCGGGACCAATTCTTCCTCCAGACTTCCCAAACCGGGAGCGGCAGCGCGGGCCCGGCGCCCCTCACCGCTCCCACGAGCCGCGGCGGAGCCCCGCTGGCCCCG